>NDGN011556107.1:0-15976 GCA_002564285.1 Tympanoctomys barrerae | reverse complement strand
AGACAGACAGACAGACAGACAGACAGACAGACAGAGTGACAGAGTGACAGAGAGACAGAGACACTTTAGAGGAAAAGCACTTAGCATTCCTATAGTTTTAAATCTAACTTTTTAAAATGCCAATTCCTTTTTCTAACCATCACCAAGGTAGCATCCTCTTGAAATGTTCTGCATAAAAATACTCACATCTGAAGGAAAGTATATCTCTGACCACTCCAGGAATAAACAAGCCTAACTACACTGCCTATTCCTAGTTGAACACTGGAGTTCAACTGGGAAAAGTCAGAAAAGAAGAGTAAAGCTACTTCTTGAGTAGAAATGGAATATTCAGGTGTCTAATTTGAATGAAAAGGATGATGGAGAAGTCCCAGTGTCAACAAAGGGGGGATGCTACCCAAATGCGGTTGTTAGGTTGGGAGACACTGGCTCCCATTTCTCCTTTTCACTGAACTGGACAAGACCAGAAAACGCTCCTACGAATCTCACCCGTGTTCCGCCTGAATCTCCGCATGAGGCAGCAGCATGCTGAGCAGAAGCGGCACTGCCTGCCAGGGCAGCATGTATATACCTAGTAACTACTATTATATTCCTACCATCTGACAGTGCGATCAGAGCTTTACAGATGAAGACTCTGGAGACTCCAGCTAGCTGAGCACACGGAAGCTGCACAGAGCGGTGTGCCCAGAGAGGACACAGAAGCGCTACATTCCTTCTCCCAAAGCTCCCCGCCTCTCCTCTCTGTGCCCGTCCTAACATCATTTGCAACACACTGGCAAGTGAGGCAAGTGAGTAAACACATAGGCTGAGTTTCTTATTGCTCAAGAAAGAAATATAAAGAGTTAAGATGTCTCATGAAATTATTAGAAGTGTTAGTATGAACTCACGCATATGAAGAAAAATATGTGACATCAACACAACGTGGTTAACACCATCACCAAAAAAGACCAATATGTACCATGAGTCTATACATATTATAAGGATTTCTTTTTTGGCTGGCTCAGCCTGCCTTAAGGGCAGGGCTGCTAAGGCAGGTGGAGGTGGGGTTCAAACCGCCGTATCCTGCACCTGACTGCATTTGCATGAGCAGGCGCTTAAACAACTGAGCTAACTGGCAGGCCCTCAGTCTCTGGATATTATACACTGAGAATGGCAAAACACCACTGACCTAGTATTTCCACCAAAAATATGCATAACTGGAATTCATCATGAAGAAACAACAAAGAAATCTGAATTGAAGGACATGCCCAAAGTAACCTGACCGCACGCTGCAGAAATGCCAAGGCCATGGGAGGCGAAGATGAAGGAACTATGCTGAATCAAGAAAGACCTACCATGTAACCATTAAATGTAACTTATGGGCCTAGATTTTCTTTGCCTATGATAACAACTGACAAAATTAAAAGACAGTCACGGTCATATCAGTGTTGATTTCCTGATGATGAGGTTTACACTGTGGTCACAAAAGAGAATAGAGTATTCCTGCTTTGAAGAAATATACATTGGAGTACATTCAGTGTATAAATAGGTAGGCAGGATGGAAGGAACAGAGCAGTAAAATGTTAGGTGCTGAAGAATCGGAGAGAAAGGCATTTGGGAAATCTCGGTAGTATTCTTACAACAAGTAACTGGAATTATGTTTCAAACTGTTCAAAAATTCAGTTATGTTCAGATGTACAGCATTTATATGACATTAGAGAAGAATATTAGAATAGTTGTATTTTTCCATGTCAATGTTTAATACTCCAGAGACTATACCTTTCCCAAATATTCAGTGTACAATGGCTATTTAGGTATCTATCTAAAAATGTAGGAGTTTTTACAGCAGTAAAACCTTTCCGTGTACTAACCAGTAGCTATATGACGTAACATTGTATGTCTAAACCCACAGAACCTAGACACTAGCTGTGAGCCCAAACGTCCACTACATCTTCGGGTGAGGACAGTGTGGATGGGAGCTCCTCAGCTGTACCAGGCATGCAATTCTGTGCAGGGCGCTGGTAGGAAGGCAGTGCCTGTGAGTGCAGGCTGCATGGGAACTTTGCACACTTCTCTCAACTTCCTGTGGGCCTAAAACTACTCTTAAAAACCCATAAATAGCTCATGAATAAAACGTTCTTAAGCACATGTCAGTCCTGCCATGCTGGCACAGCAGTGGGGTTTACTTGGTTTGGGAAAAATCTGACAGAGAGGGAAGCTGAGTGCTGCCTCCACAGCCACACGGGCTGTTGGTGGTAGAACCAGGAGAACCAGGACGTCTGACTCCTGTCCCAATATTCTTTCACCACACTGCAGCCTCCTGTGAGGAGGCCATCTTAGCACTGTTCTGAGACCTGAGGAAGCGGTAAACTGGTTTTCTTGGACTGATCTGCTGAGCAACAAAGATCAGCGATCTGGCTGTGGTTGGTGTAAGGAGGATTACCTGCATGCAGATGAACAGAAGTTACTTAGAATCTACAGGGCTTCTGAATGCTCCTCGGCTTGTCCTGGGAAGATGACTGATGTCTACTAACACTAGGATAGAGCTGGGCATTGGTGCTTGTGGTGCTCTAACCACCATGGGAAGAACCTGAAGGGCCAACGGCTGATTCATTGGGCCCCAGCGAGTCTGTCCCCTGGCGTGTTTTGTGGCCTCTCCTAGCAGAGCCACTGAAAACAGCTACAATTTAGAGAAGAGGCCTGACTTAGCAGTTTACCATGACACACTTTTTAACCTGCCAGATGTAAGCATTTTATGGTAGTGATCAGATTACCCAGATATCTTAAACCTTTCAACATAAACCAATTCTAGCAATAGAAAATAATCCTCACCCAAGTAGAAAATAAAATTAAATACATTTTACAAAAAAATCTTGACAACATGAACAAGTATGAGGTTTTTTTTTTTTTTTTGGTATACATATGACTAAATTAGAGAAATTTCAAAAATATGATTTGAAAGAAAAAAAGCTCATAGAAAATGGCCATAGATAAGTCCTAAGAATTCAATTCTAAGGCATTATGGGAGAAGAAAGCTTATGTGGAATTATTTCCATGGAAATATCTTCACATATAAAATAAAGAAAAAAATGATCCTATACTTCTAAGCCATATAATCTGACTTGCAGAAAGAGAAGAGAAACAGAAAATAGGATTCAATTAATAAGATCAGTATTGAATAGAGGAATTAATTTTTTATCTTCAAATTATTTTATAACATCAAAAATTATAAACTATAAAAATATCTCATATGCTTTTTCCTTAAGTTTCAGCTATTCCCTGAATACCAAGAAATAAAATTATTTGGTTCATTAAAATATAAAAGAACATGCACATTAAAATGTAGGTTTCCAGGGCCAGGGACAAAGCTCAGTGGCATAAGTGCCTGCCTGGCAAGCACAAGGTCCTGAGTTCATCCTAGGTACCCAGGAAAAAATAATCAAAAATAAAATCTAAATTCTTAAATAAGAACAAAATTTTGTGTTCAAAGTATAGTCAATACATGAACTTAAACTCTTAATCTTGTAAGAAATACATAGTAATTGTAATAAAAGTTAAACCCTTAACTAAAAATGAGAATCAGTTTTTGTGTACTGTGAAAATCACAGCTTTATAACAATATGCTGAATTTAAGCTTATAAAAACATCACTTCTTCAGAGATAGCTGGGTGAATTCAACAAACAAAGTACTTAGACTTACTTTGTATAACACTGAGTCCAAAGAGATGGCCATCCTTTAGCCGGAGCAGGTCACACACCTGGACCAGCAACTGTTGACACAGAATTTTAACCTGTAGAGGATAAAAAGGCATAATTTGAGAACAAATTAAGTCTACATGGCAAGCTAGAATTGGGTAATTTAATGCATCGTAAACAGGCCTTGACAGAACAAGCTGATATTAGCAAAACCACTGCTGGCTTACAGAAATCACTTTAATCTGTAGCTGTGTTTCAATAATGATTATCACACTATCCATTTTTACAACATGGCAATAAAGTCCAACACCATCTTGCACAAGACTCATAAATCTTATGACATACAAACAAGGCTCTCCAACCATGGGTATGTAAAAATGGGTATTTCAGAAGATACCTGGAACCGGCTGCTGTGATTATAACAATATCCACCTTACAACTTGTCTTTCTAAAACAGATTTGTTTAAACTGATAAATAAAAATAACATATACTTACAATGTATAGCATGCTGCTTACATTATATAATATGGCTATACATTATAGGATGGACAATTGCATATGTAATATATATCAAATTATGGAAAAACACTAAAAGTCTAATTCTTGCAATTTTATTTTATTTTACTTTTTGGGGGAAACCAGTGATTGAGCTCAGGCCCTTATGCTTGCCAGGCAAATGCTTATTCTACTGAGCTATCTCCCCAGCCCCAAATGCCTGCAATTTTAAAACATATGTTATTATTAATTATACTCACTATATTGAACAATAGAGCTCTTGATCTTATTCTTCCTTCATTACTGAAATTTTGTTTCCTTTGACCAACATTTCTCTATCTCTATGCATGCCCAGGCTCTGGTAACTACAACTGTAACTCTCTGCTCCTGAGTTACTTTTTGTAGATTACACAAACAAATGAGGTTGTGTATTATTTGTCTATCGGTGTCTGGTTTATTTCACAGAATGTCCTTCAGCTTCCTCTGCACTGTTGCAAATAACAGGATTCCCATCTTTCTTGGCTGAACAGCATTCTGCTCTTTGGTAACAGGTACGAGATGACAGCTCATTGTGGTTTTAATTTGCACTTCCCTCCTGTTTGGAAATGCTATGCGCTTTCCCATACGTTTCTTTGCCAGCTGTATGTCTTCTTTTGAGAAGTATTTATTCAGAGCAATCATCTTTTCAAGAAAAATTTTCTCAGTGGTCTAATCAAAATACTCACATACTATACAGTGAGTGACTGGGTAGCTTTTATTTATTTTAATCAATCACTGTTTTTCTTTTTATTTTATTGGTACAATTCAGACACACATAACAGTAGCATCCACCATAGGGAGTTTGTACCTATACCTGATATATTCTGCTTCTCCTATTCTTCCCTTTCCTTTACCCTCCCCTCCATCCCTTCTTATCTGCAAAGCTTTGTTTCTACATTATCCTTCTATTGTTTTCTTGTCCCTTTTTTTCTTTCCTTCTCTCCTCTGTTACCCTTCTCATACAAACATTTTCATCCCATCTCCCAATATCTATTATACATTTTGGTCCTTTTTTACACTTTCAGTATCACACATCAGAGAAACCACATGACATTTGAACATGTGCATCTGATTTGCTTCACTTAAGATATGGTCTCAATGGTTATTATTGGGAAATCAACCAATAATCAATTACTATTATCATCTAATATCTTTTTCCTTTTCTGAGTCCTAGTATAATCCTAAAACCTTATTAACTTGGCACTAAGGAGAAAAGTGATTCTGAGTTAGGAACTCAGTTCTAACACTTCCCCAAGTGTTAATGTGTCATAGGAGTGGCCATCTTAAATTCAGCCACCAAAGTTTATTAGAGCTGTGACCAACTTTCAGAGACCACCCAGCTCAATTTCATTTATAAAAGTATAAAATAAAAAGTACAAAATATAACCCAGCTTACAGTTATATAGTTTTAGTAATGGAAAAGGAAGCAACTCACAATGTATTTGTGTATTAAAATATCTGTATATATGTATTCTAAAATATGTACAACATGATTTATAATTTTAGCCACACATGTTATTTCTCCTTTAATATATATTAGTTTTGTAATCATTTCTTCAAACATGATGATAGTTATTCAAATTATTATAAAGTCTAAGTTAGTTAACTCTGAATTAGTGACTTTTTAATCATACCTTAATATGGAACCTCAATTAAGAAAATAAAACCATGAGAAGATCCCTTAAAACCAAAAGCCAAAGGGCCGGCCAAATAGTTCAGTGGATTAAAGCGCCTGCAAGCAGGCCCAGGGGCTGGGGGTTCAATCCCGATCCCAGGGTCTGCAGTGATGGCCCTGTCACCACCCCCAGGGCACACAGAGACAACAATTGAGACTGGGTGTGATGGTGCAGGCCTGTAATCTCAACACTTGGGAGGCTTTAAACAGGAGAATCACTGTGAGTCCGATCTAGTAGTGAGACCCTGGACACCCGGTAGATACTTCCTTCCCTAAAATACAGGAAAAAACAAAAGCCAAATAGTTTAGAACTAGTAATAACTGCAGTCATAGTGAGAAAGATGGGTTTACTTATTCTTTCTACAGTCATTACCAACTGGTAACCAACCTGAAGTACCTTACTCACTGGAAAAACCAAAAGACATTTATGGTCAGACTAGCACATATACAGTAGCTTCAGGAACACTCAGGGGTCGAAAAGTAAGGACAGTGAGCCTTACTATATATTCAAGACATACAGCCTGTACTTAGTAAATGTCTAATGAATGATTCTTTGTGGGCTCCTGATATCTTTTTTTATGTATTTAGCACAGGGTCTACAGGTCTCATTATGTAGATCAGACTTAGAGTGATTCTTCTGCTTTCAGCTTTCCAAGTGCTGGGATTACAGGTGTGTGCCACCATGCCCAGGCTCTGTATCAGTGTGCCCCGGGTGCTGTAGTCCACTAAGCTATCTTGCTGGCCCTACCTCATTCCTTCTCTCATGACTATAGACTTTCCCCTAAACAGCGAGGAAACCATGCTATGAATGTTCCATTTAGCAATTTAGGGAAACACAGCAGTGCAATCTCACCAACGCAAATGGCAGAACCCACTTGCTCGTAAGAAAGTATTACTAACCCTGTATATGGCTACCCTGATTGAACTCACTTGACATCTTTGATTTCGGTTACAAATAAGACTTACTGTTATTTCCAACATTTGCTCTCTGGATTTTGAGTTCCACCAAAATTCTAGCTTATGAATAAAGTTAAATAAACAGAATGATAAAAAAACAGGTAAAACTATCACATGTCATAGATAAGTCTTAAGTTGAACTAAATACTACAAATTTGAGACTTAAAATATTGTGTTATTCAAGAGTACTTTTAATCTTTAGCTTGACTATATTTAATCCTCAATTTCACCTACTTGGACACAAAGCAGGCAGAATAAACTGTAACAACAGTTAAAATTTCAAACCACAAGCTAACTGCCTATAAAATAAACTGTTGTAACTTTGTGTGACTCTTGAACAAATAATGTACATTTCTTCCATGCATCCCTTATAATTATCATTGTGCCGCTAGTTTAAATCAAGTATTTGGAGCCTACTGATAAAGCTCTTTAACAACCACCAAATAAGTACAGTATTCTTGTTCAAAAACTATAATTAAATAAGGATGTGGCTTTAAAGTCTTCCCTGATGGGAAAACTACTTTGAGCTTTCTGTATTTGCGTAGTATGAGTCTTTATAACTACATTTTTAACTGATTGTGAAATTTCCTAACTTTTTAAATCTCACACAGCAAGAAGTATTAACAGCTAACATTTTATCTAAAATTGCACTCTATATGGAACTTTAAAATGGTTAGTTCTGAATGTGCCAGTGGCTTGTAACTGAACAAAAATATTTGAAACATTTTTGAGGAAAAAAGAATTGTGACTGCTATAGTCTTAGTGAATGTATAAATTCTTGGCCATAACTTCTTTCACTTGAAACTTTATGGTTCTTTCATTTACCAAATTTCACAGGTGTCCATACTTAACATTTTCCTGATGAATAAAATCATTTAAAATAGCCCTGTGTATAACTCATGGAGATTCCAAATGGCCAAAAACACTAAATCTAGTCCATATACAGAAAGGCAACATTCTATCAATTACACTTATCAGGAAACAGCCTTTCTCTGTTAAAAAAAAAAAAGTATGATGAAAACAGACTGTGAATGAAACAGTTTTTCTATAATCTGTTACACTAAACTCTGCAAACACTAATTGCTGTTTTCTGACTTTTAATAACAATACTTTGTAGCAAGAGTGGCTGCAGCCTTCACTCACTTTCTAGCCATGAGAAAGGCTCCCCCAGGGTCCCCTGGGGCCCAAGTGCCTGCTGGTGAGGGGCTCAGGCACTGGTGAAAGCCTGTGCACCCTGCAGTGAGCCGTGTTCTAGGCCTACGCGGGGCTCAGACTCAGGGCTTCTGTGACTGGGCACGCTAGTGAAATGGACAAACAGATAAAAGAAATGAAGCAAAATGCTAGGGACTCACTGCACAAGCTCATGCACCAGGCATTACGCAGGTAACACCCTTAAATCCATGCCATGTTTTGTGAGGAACATAACATTATCCTCACTTCATGGATCAACCAAGCCTAAGAAACACGCCCAAACTGCAAAGTAAGTTGAGGCATGAAAACTGCAACCCAGGTCACGGTGGACTCTACAATCCACCTTATTCATATGTTGGGCTTCACAAGTTCATAATCATAGTTCTGACTATCTTAGGGAGATTACTACACTAATTTTGCAAAAACAGGAAATTAAGGAAGTATAAACTTTTTCCCTCCTTATGATAAGATTAAAATACAGGTTGAGTAACTTCCGTCCAAAATGCTTGGGATCAGCGGGGCATGGTGGCCTATTTCTATAATCCCAGTACTTGGGAAGCTGAAGCAGAATACTCGAGAGTCCAGGCTAGCCTTAACTACATAATGAGAACCTGTCTTCAAAACAAAACAACTTAGGATCAGAAATGTTTCAGATTTCAAAGTTTTTCTGATTCTGGAAAATTTACATAAACTGAACTAGTTGAGCATTCCTAACCCAAAGTTACAGACTTTCAGATTTTGCATTTTTGGATTAGAGATGTTCGAACTATAACAACATCAGCTACCATCTGTGTGCCACTTCACACATCAAGAAATGGGTATCCTAAGTAGGAATATAGTTCATTACTAGACATTCTGCCCAATAGATAAACCTGTGCAATAAATAGTAGATGCTCGGATAATCCCCTGGGCAAACACAAGGTTGCACAAGACAATCAAGAAATGATTGGGCCAGGGAAAGACCTCAGTAGAATAAGCACTTGACCGACAAGTACAAGGTCCTGAGTTCAATCCCTGGTACCGCAAAACAAACAAACAAACAAACAAACAAACAACTATTGATTGCTAGCATAAAACCAAAGTGATTATGGTTATAAGTAGAACATTTTTCTATCTAAACTGTTTAATGACGCTATTTACATGTCATATAAACTCACAGAAGATTTAGAAAAATTCTTTTATGCAACAACTGAATTAAAAATAGAGCCGTGAATACAAGGCAGAAAACAACTTAAAGACATTGCTCTGAGGCAAATTTTCTCCCCTGTATTCCATTAAAATATAATTAAATGAAAGAAAAATACAGAAGTTGATAGTAGGGAGAGGCTTTGAAAAAATGCTAGGTATAATTCTGATTATCAAAAACTTATGTGACACTCTCTTCTTAAGGCACATATTGATATCCCTATAATTCACATGCTCAGTTGGGAATAAAAACAGAAATGTGTACACATATTTGTATTAATAATAATTAATTCAATACTTTAAGCATATGATGTCCATCAACAATAGATGGACAACTAAGTTAGGCATGTTAATACAATGGAATTGTAAACACTAATGAAATACTAATGAATTTCACAGGCCAAATGTGGAGTGAAAGGAGCCACACACAAAAACATATTACATAATTTCAGCAGCATGCCGGTCTGAAACAAGAAACAGAACTTTCTGTTGGGAGGAGAGCTGTCGCCCTTTGGGCAAAGGTTACTAAATAGGGGTGCTGGCAATTCCCATCTCCAGCTGGGGCAATGGTTACCTGGTGAATACACTAGCAAAAACTCAATTAAGCTGCATACTTCAGGCTTGTATACATCATAGCATAGACATTATGACTCATTTTTTAAAGTTCAAAATGGATCATGTTCTTCAAAGTCCTGGTTAACTAAGTAAGTTGAGTCTGACTCATGAGGAACAACTTAGTGCTCAAAAGTGCTGAAATTGATCAGATTTCAACTATTATTAGAAAACGATCAGTGTATATTAAAGCTAGCAATTACTGCCTTGTGTGTGAATAACAACCATAATCATTTAAAGCACAAATTCAGACATCAATAAAAATTACATTCAGATAAAAAGAAAAAATAGCAAGTAGTTGTTTCTAATTTGGTGATCAAAATTGTCTAATTTTACCTTAGGCAAGGCAATGCCAAAGGCAACTGCACTTAAACCACCAAGCTAAGTTTTGCCTGCACAGACTAATACCTCACTGCTGCCAGATTATTACTGTTGCTCCCAAAAGGATTTCGGCTGCGAGCGATAACAGCTTGAAACTGGCCGCTGGTGGGAGTGCACTGTTTGGCTACCTCCAAGGTGGGTGTACTCACATTTATGATGATGTTCAGAGACTCGTCATTGGGAAGGAAAATACACACACTCCGGCGGTCTTGCATGACTCTGTTGTTATGGAAGTTCAGTTTGTTCATCGTGTTGTGGGCTCACTGGTGGTCAAGGCTGGGCTCTGAGTCCACAGCAGCTGCTCAGGTTCCCAGCACTCCAAAGCCACACTCCTCTCATCACACACCCAACAGGAGAAGCATCCTGCTGTTTTAACTATGTAGCTTTCATAGCTATAAAAAAAGACCAAAGGCAAGGCAGTGAATAAATGATGAGACTGTCAAGGACAGAGACAGGGAGGTGAGCACAGCCCCGCTACCCTTGAGGCACACAGGGACAGCACGTTTCAAGCCCAAGCTGTCTAATTCTATGCACTGGAACTCTCTGAAATATATTCTGTATGTTTTACTCCCACTACTGACTGTCTTAGAACCTGCATCCACAGTCATGAACTCAACTTAAAGCCAGAGACAGCCTCACACATTCCAAAGCAGTACGGAGCCTTGCAAGGCCCCTAGAAACAGAGACACTGCTTTTGTGGAGTTACCAGTCTCCCGGGGTATGAGATAACTACGGGCTCTGAAATAAATAGCAGCAGCAACAGCAAAATCCTCTCTCTCCTATTACCACCAAATTCAAATAAATGGCTTGGCTCTAACATCACATTCATTTTTTTAGCCACTATGGTCTGCCTTCCACTTCCTTTGCTTTACCAATTCATGCTGCAAAGAAAGCCAGTGATCTCTGCCCATCAGCAGTATCCATCAGATTAACTTTGATCAAATTCCTACACAGTATTTACCATGGTTCTTAATCCTTCCGTCTGACTTTCTGCATGGTTTTATGATGCTGCACTTTCCTGATTCTCTAACCTGATACAATAAGCCTAATTTTTCTGTTTATTCCTTCAATAACCACTTAATAGAAATAACAAGCTAGGTATCAAACCTAGGTTGCATGTAAAAAAAACCAACCCTATGAATTCTGGATATTTCATATAGATTAGCTTATCAAACAGTTTTATTTTTCAAACTTATCTTAGATTTTGATATACATAATTTTGTTTGCAAATAATAGAAAATTTATCGCCAACTTTCAATAGTCACATTTCATTTGTTTCATGTTTCAGTGTGTTGATGAGACCTTCTAGAATAACTCTTAAATGGTAAATGTTTCCTAACTTCAATGAGTATTTCAGTTATTATTTATTTATTTAAGTTAGATACAGGGTCTCACTACACAGCTCAGACTCATAGTGATCCTCCTGTCTCAGCCTCCCTAGCACTGGAATTACAGGCATGGCCACCACGCCCAGGGTTCCAGGGCTGGCAGGTCATGCAGTGCTGGGTCCCTGCGCTTGCCAGACAGGCACTCAGACCACTGAGCTGTCTCCCCAGCGAGTATTTCACATATGAACAGAAATTGTTCAAGCAAGACATTTTACAACTAGTTGTCTCTAAAATCATAGGTATTTATATTATTCCTTTCTGACTATACTATAGGACACGAAAGAGAAATTCCAGGAATATGGATCCTTTTCACTAATCAGTAGTTTTCACAGAATCCCTCTCAATCAAAGCATTAATGAGATTGAATCTTGTCCTATTTGCTTCTTAAAGTTAAATTTTCATCTGTTAGCAGTGGGGCGAAGAAGACATATTCTTAGTACAAGGAGTAAATATAATCAAGAATTTCCTTTTAATTTACAAATAAAATACTATCTACAAGACAATTATTCAAAATTGATAACAAAACTAAGTCTTTTATATCATATTTCCCTGTTAGAACGCTGCCCAGAAGCCCATTCAGAAGTCTCTTTACCTTACACAATACAAGCAATTGTCCCACATGCGGTCACATGGTCTCGTGGAGTCACCCAAGGTCAGTGCTACAGTTCTATACAGCACGGATGGTCAACCCGTGTGTCCCAGGTGGTGCACAAGCTGACTGGACCCCAGCTCTGCCGCTCACTTAGAAAATGTGAGAAAGCAGATATACTGACCTGCTTTCTAGATCAGCATTAATACACACATTTCCTAAGTGCGCTACGTGATAGTGGAAGGGCTAAGTGTCGGATACGGCAAGTTCAGGGCGCACATTGAGCACCATGTTAGAGATAAGAAGTGGGGAATAAGTGACTTTTGTGAGGGGCCTTGATCATCACCAAAATGAAAAAGTGTCTCAACATTTTGAAGGTAGAGTCCCTCAAACCAGTTAGCTATGCCTACTGAGATTTTCCTGGAAAATGTGGCTCAGGAATACGTAAGTTTGCAAAGTACTGCTCCTTATGCCCCTTCTTAGAAATCCAGAAAGAAACAAAAGCTCTGCAAAGCTCTGCAGGCAAGCTCAGGCATTTAACTTAGTCTTTCTCAAACTTAGTTGGGCACAGAATACTCCCCACTGCCCTGCCCAGCATATCTATTAAGGTCTCTGGAAAACAGTCATAGGCATAATTTGAGAAATGCAGTTTTAAAATGACTTCCTTGCCAAGTATGTACTCTATGGCAGAACGTCCCCACATTTATTGGGGCACTCTAATATGCAAGCCTCCTCCATATAAAATCCTTAAAGAAGAAACTACGAGCTCCAATTAAATGTACCTTATTTAACTCAAACCCTTAAATTGTATTAATCCCAGTATAATTCTTCTTATTTAATTTTATGCTTTTCCATTTCTAATTAAACCAATTAGAATATTTCTACTGATCTGCTTTCTAGAATTTAAATGACAAACTAGGAAAAAATATCTTCTGAGGTTTGAGTTATTTCAAGACTTTACTAAAATAACTTGGAAATTTCATTTGGGTACAGTTTTTATTTTATGGTTCAAATACATAGTCCAAATGAAGACTGAGTGAGGATTATTGAAATGAATTTCATAAAAGCAGAATTTAGAAGAAGTAGTGCTGCTTCCCTGCTGCTTTGTCTGCTTCGGGGGTCGCAAAGCACAAAAGCCCTTAAAAGAGACAGGATTGAGTTTTTACTTTACCCAGGACAGCATGAAAGCTAATTAAAGGTTCCACTGGAACATAAAAAGAACCACATCTCTAAAGCACAAAAATATCCAATTTAACCCTAAATTGGGCAGTCCTGGGGAAAAGAACTGGACTAAAGTGATACCAGCTTGAATCAGAATCAGCCTCTCAACCATTCACTACTTGTTCTATGTCCTTAAACTATGTCCCAATCCAGTCCTAAGAGGTCACATTGTCTACTTTGGGGTATCTTTTTCTATTCAACAATTTTGCAAGAGATTATCCAGGAATAAACCTTGTAGTTGTAATACATTTCCAAGGCAATGGCAGATCAGCCAGCATGGGGATTGAGCCCCACCCTGCCATCTTCACAAACACCCAACTTACACAGAAAATATATTACAAGTCTGAAGTCCTCCCCTCTTGAATTTTTACCCACATGATATACTATCACTTTGAATGGAAGTGAAAGAAGACTCTCAACATTGGGATTACCTCCCTAACAGAGGGAAAAATTTTTATTTGCTAAAATCATGTAAGGCAAGCATGACTAGGTAGGCACACATCAATAATCAATATGGTACTTTATTACCTAACAAAGCAAGGCAAAAAACAGCAAAAACTGCATTGCAAAGAGCCCTGTCATTAATTTAACCATTACACATTTATATAGGCTTATAGTATACATATAGTATTGTAGTATTTGCTGGAAAGCAGAATAAAGCAACAAAAGATGCTAATTAAGAACACATCATTGTCAAGAAGTTTAGCATTGTATTTGATTCCTAAGAGCACACACACTGATGTCCAACTTCACATCAAACTCAAGGAGAACTATAATGGGTAACAGTTCAATGTGCATCCCGTACCACAACACTGTAGTAAAGATAATTTTGGAATAGTATATTGCCTTTAATGGATGGTATCCTGTCCTAAGTTATGAAAATACCATTGGTTAAGTGAGTTCCATTTGTAGTTGTTCATTTATATATTCATTAGTATGAAATGCATGTATTAAATACTATGCATCACATGTTGTGAATGCTAAAGATATGGCACTAAACAAACACCGTGCTCTAACAGAAACAGACAACAAAGTAGACAGTGATACGCACTACAAACAAAAACAAGTCCAGAGTGGGTGGGAGAGTTGATGGAGATAAGGTGTTGGTATAGATGGCGCACCACATAGGATGTTCCAGGAAAGCCACTCTGATGAGTTGATATTTGGGTCAACACCTGAATCAAGAGAGATTATGTCCTTCCTTCCTTCCTTTCATCCATTCACTTATCCATATCAGAGAAGAGTTCTGTTGGCAGAGAGAATTCTAAATGGCATGGATCATACTGTTCTGAAAGGTAAAGCAATGGTACTAATGATGGCTACATGTGCCAGACATTTAATGTGTGCCAGGTACTGTGAAGTGCTTCTAGTATTTGAAAGAAAACCCCAAACTTTGCATGCTTCTCATTGAGAGGTGGGATCTATTTCCTATCCTCTTGAATATGGGCTAGCCCTGTGTTCAACTCATGCTCAGCCAAAACTTTGGCCTCGTGGATAACATAACTTGTGAAAACATTCTTTGTCTCCCACTCCAAAGTGCTGTCTATGCAGGAACACTTGGTTCAGGAGCTTGGGATGGCTATTTGCCTTGTACAATCCCTCTACTATTGCAAAGTCATGAACTGTCATTATCATTTAACCCTCAATGCTAAGCAGATGGTGCATTCTCATTAAATGCTGGTTGTCTTATTACACATGCCCTTGGTCAGTGGAGATTCTACAGCAGATTTTCTTAATCTTGAGACTACAGTCATTTTGAACCAAATACTCCCTGAAGTGTATGTGGAGGGCTGTCCTATGCACTGTACGATGGCCAGCAATGCTAGTCTCTGCCTCTACCCACTAAATGCCAAGAGTCCCTCTCCTCCCAGTGTGACAACCCACAATATCTGTAGACAGTGCCAAAATGTGCCCTAGGGCCAAAAGTACTCATGGTTGAGACTCAATTGCTCTACAGACTCACTGTAGGCTACTTTTTATCATTCAGATGTTCTTTCTTTTAAGTATAATAATGCAACTCTTATTAAATATATTTTTTCTACCTAAAAATAGGCAACTGAGCTGCAAACTCAGAAATCTGATCGGAACCTTATAGTCACATCTTCAATTTCTTGAATGTGTGTGGCCTCTGCCTTTGGAATAGCTTTGAAGTCTGCCCTTCTCAAAACTCACCTGTAATACCGTGAACCACAAGCTTCTCACAGAAGTGCCTTCCACCATAACCAGGCCCTTGATCCCACAAAGTCCTATACTTTGATGTTAGTACAATGGTGCCTCAGTCTAGGAGCTTACTTGTTTTATGATTTGGGGGATGATGGATGTGTATGTGCAGGGAAGATGGTCAGGTTGTGTTTGTCACCCAATGCAAAGTTTTCAAACAGAAGCAAATTTTTGCTCAACACTTTTGTTGGGAAACTAAACTGTTTGCACATCGAAGTGTTCATGAACCAAGGTATTATTGTATCTGAAAATATTAAAAGTGATCTGGAAACTACTGATAACTGGTATCCAATTGTCTCTATCTTTGTATTATAAAGATGTGTGTGTGTGTGTGTGTGTGTGTGTGTGTG
>NDGN011556102.1:2193-19297 GCA_002564285.1 Tympanoctomys barrerae | reverse complement strand
TTTTTCTTCTTTGAATTATCAGTATACTTCTTTGATTATTAGTATTAGTTGGTTTTTGTATTTTCTTAGACAAATCCATCAGGCTTGGAGATTCTTTCCATAATTTTTTTGCTCTGGAATAGATTAGTTAGTATAAGAGTTATGTATTCTTTAGAAGGCTCATAGAACTCACTGATAAAGTCAGGTGGCCCTGAAACCATTAGGATCACTCTTTCCATTTCCTGTGAATTAGAAATCTCATTTTATATTTCCCATAGTGTTCAGAAAGACCATGGAGTATGTGAAGAGCAAGATTAAGAAAGATTGGCTAGTGTTGAGAAGCATGATCACCAGGTTTAAATTGCAATAGAAACCAATCAGTGAATACCAAATTATAAAAACCCAAAGCAGTAAATTAAGAGACAAGCTAAAATTTCCTTTAAAACTCAGAGGAAAGACAAAAGGAATGTGATGACTATTTTCTAGGAGATGTCATGTGGGTATCAGAAAGTCTGAAAAGAAGGGATGGAGCAGATGGGAGAAAATGTTTATAATGTGTTAGGAACAAAAGCAGATTGTAAGACCACAGATGCAGCAGGAGCTCATAGGGGAGACAGCAAGAGCATGTGCACGTGTGTGTACAAGCCCCACACTGCGGAAGGGGTGCTCTGTGGCTGTGTCCTGGCTCCGGAGACCAACAGGCTTGGGTTTACTCCTGGCTCCTACCTTGACCACACATGGGGATTTGGACATAGTCCCGAACTTCTTGAACTAAGTTTCTATTTTTTGTCTATAAAATGGGGCAATAATAGCACCTGTCTCATAGGACTGCTGTGGGAATCCAGTGAGTGATGAATAAAGGTAAAATAATTGATGTTGTGTCCAGCAATCCCTGGGTCCTCAGTATGTGTTGACTCTTGTTGTTAGTATAGATTAGATGTAAGCTTTAGTTTTCTTTCACGTTAGGCTAATGTTAGGTTAAATTTTCTTTATTGCATTTTCTAGGTTTTCTGTAATGATTAGGTCCTTAATCAAAAAACAAGTTGTACTCTTTTCTTAAGAGAGTATCTGAATGATGTACTTGAGGAAAAAATGTTTCACAAGGATAGGCAGAAAGGAACTGAATATAGTCCCCAGTGGAAGAGCAGAGAATGGACATGTGGCCCTGCAGGTCTTGTATCCAGCTTGTTAATCTTGTCAAGCTGAGCTGCTGGCAGCTGCTCTCCATCCTGTTAATTGGGGGCCTTTCTCTGTCACATGGATAGGAGACTGTTCGCAGTGTTGCACTTGGCTGCTGCCCTGCCTCAACAGCTGGTTCTAATTGTGCAGAGCTGCATAGGAGTAGAGTTGGAGAGGGGATGTTTTGGGAAATCTGCATCATCTTCATGACCCTGAATCTATTACATGTTTTCTAAGCAGTCAGTAGTTTGAGGATTTGATGGAACAGTAGTGGTTGTAAATGAGTTGTTATTCTATAGAAATGAATAGGACAGAAAGCCAAGAAATACAACTGCTTCTGCCTATAATGATCCTATATGTTATTATCCTTAGAGTTTGCCACAGTTTTACTTGAATAATGGGAACTGGCGTATTTTTTCAGAGAGAGAGAGAGAGAGAGAGAGAGAGAGAGAGAGAGAGCCTCCTGGCCCAAGTATACACCCTGACTTTGTCCCCACTGGTTTTGCCCACCATGTGGTTTATGGGGAGCACTCCTGAGGCCTTAGGGAGGCAAACATGTCCATTACTCCCTGGTCATAGCCTCTGGGTGTTTGTTTCAGGTCACTAAAGAATGTGAATGTGGGAATACCCCATACAGTTCCCATACCAGATTTCTACTTAGTGCGGAATGCTTGCGGATTTGCTCCTACTCTGCTATTCTTGTTTGTGTTACTGATGTGCTAAAATCTACCTGAGACTCATGTGAGGCTTTGAGGGGCTCCCTTTGCTCATTCCTCCATTATCTTCCTATCTTGCTCAATAAACCTTCAAACAAAAGCATCTCTGGCTTCACAACCCAGTTCTCCCACCCTACCCTTCCACCCACCATGCTGGGCCACCTTGCTTTTCCTAACTATGGCTTGGTATTCCTGACCTGCACCTTCACACGTGTGCTCCCTGCTACCTGGGACCTTCTTCCACCAGGCAGCTGCAGAGTGTACCCCTCCCTTCTGTCCCCTCTCCACTCCGCCGTAGTTTACCAGATGGGCACCTTGAAAGAACCCCTCCAAAAAGCCTTCTTCCATCCTGAATACTGTTTTTTCTTTCTTTTTGTTTTCTGATTAATATCTTATTTCAAATAATTTCTCGTCTTCTAATTTACTACAAATTTCTTTTCTTTCTCCTGCCTATACAACGTAACTGCCATGAAAGTGAGACTGTGTTTGCAAAAATAGATGTTTCATAAACTGTCAGTCACTGCTATCCTTTCCTTTCCTTTTCTCTTTCTTCCTTACCTTCCTCTTATGATTTCCTTTTTCTACCATCATCATTCAAACACTGACAGCCACATACAAGACATGGGCCTAGCGAATGTCCTTCTGGTGGGCAAGGTTGGAAAATAAGGCAAAAAAACTGTGTTGTCCTTTGTTGTTGCCTTGGTGATGGCCGTCTGTGTTCCTGCCTGTCTCTAGCGCAGTGCCTGGCTAGAGCCACCTCCCTTTTTCTCCCTTGGGCGCCACCTTCTTTTTTCTCTTCCTTCCCTGGATTTCTGTACCCCCCTTCTTTCTTCAGTCGTTCCTCTTTCTCCTCTTTTTCTTTCCCTCCTTCCTTTTGCCTTTCCTTCCATGTTTCACAGAAGCGGGTTTTGCTCCGGGATGGGCTCAGGGCAGCTTCTGACAGTTACCCTCCCATCCCATGAGTTTTCCCAGCCTTGCAGTCAGCTGCTCACCACAGCAGCGTCTCTGTGGCTCCAGCCTTAGTGGTTCTCTCTGTTGGCCACAGGTACTTCTTCATGGCCCAGATGGCTGTGATTTTCACATATTTCCTTCATCAAAAGGTATGGTCACATGGAGACTGCCTGTTCTTTATAAATGTGGACATGACAGGGTATAAACAAGTTGGAACTTTAACATTTTGTATATTTTTATATAAAACCAACTATGATTTATAATGTGTAATAAGTCATGTACTAATTTTTTTCAAAGTAATCTTGTCCATGATAACTAAATAAAAGAGCATGTGAAAACAAACCTGGATCCCTTACACTAGCCTCTCCTTGAAGGTGAACTCTTCAATCTGATTTTTTTTCTTATTTCTTTAAGGATTTTGCTTGGAGTACTGAAGCTTGTTTCCTGCTTCATTAGCTCTGCACAGTCGTCCGACTGCTTGATTCCTGTGCTTCTCCTTACCTCTGCACTCACCACCTGCAGTCAGCTGTACTTTCCATTCCCAAATCAGTGAACTTCACATTTGGACATTCTTCATAGCAGCTATGTTGTCTCCCGTAGGTGGACTCTGAAAGTGGGAAACCAGCCAGTGGTGGGAATTCACTATCAGTGTGGCTCTGTAACTCAGTGCCAGTCTAAAGTAGTGTGCCAAGTTGTACCCCGCTGGCTAACCACCCTGGGCTGTTCAAGACATGGTGTCTTACATTAAGGAACTGTGCGAAAGACACCAGGTCTTCTTTTCTTTCAGTCTGTCAGTTGCTTAATACTGGAATACATGTGTATATAGTAACATGTAGATGTGTAAAAATATTAAAATATATGTAACCGTATGTTAAATTTATACTATTTAAGTGTATATTTAAAGGTATATGTAATATTTAAATACATAAAAACAAGAATTGTCATTCTTGAAGATTATAATGACCTCTTTTCCACTATCAAAGTCCTCAAACTTTTCTATACTTTCTGATATAATTCCACTTCTGTCATATTTTTCGTGCTTTTTTTCTAGAACCTTCCCTCCAGGAATCCTTTGTCCTTCTCCAAATTGAACAAGTTGTTCTTTAAAGATGTCACACAGCTCTCATTGTGGGGCTTCCCTTCACAGTTTTCTGTGGTTGGGCTCTTTTCTTTTTAAATACCTACTTATTGAGGTTGAACTGCTACCACTAGAAATCATCCTTTTAATGAGTAGGTTGTTGAGTTTTGAAAAATGTATATTCTCATTCAACTACCACAGTGAAGATAACTTCTCTGCCTCCCCCCAAATTCTCTCAGGGCTCTCTCTAGTCTGTTTGCCTCCTGTCCCATCCCTGGCAGTCAGTGATCTAACTTCTGTCCTGTGGTTTTTTTTTATTTTTTGTTTTTAATGTATTTGGTTGTTATAGGGTCTCACTGTGCATCTTGGACTCATAGTGATCCTCCTGTTTTCAGCCTCTCTAGTGCTGGGATTATAGATATGCACCACTACACCTAGCCTCTGTGGCTGGCTCAGGCCACCCTGGGGACAAAGCTGGCACAGCATTTGGTGCTGGGGATTGAATTGCGGTCCCTGCGCTTGCCTAAACTTGCCTAAGCAGGTGCTTTAGTCCACTGAGCTATCTCACCAGCCCACCTGTAGTTTTTACCTTTTATATTATAACATGTAAATGAAATTGTGGAATATTTTTGTGTGTGGCTTTTTTCACTCAAAATGAAGCTTGTACATGGTTACTTCATGGCTTTTAAAAAATTGTGTGTAGGATTTGACTATACTGATGTGCCATTCTTTCACCAATTGATGGATATCTGGTCATTTCCAGTATGAGGAAATAGAAAACAAAGCTGCCATAAATAATGTACATACAGTTGTTACGCATTCGTAGGTTGCCTTGAGTGAAAACATACCAGGGGATAGCTAGGTCCTATGGTAAGCATTTACTTCTCCTTATGAGATGCTGCCACGCTGTTTTCCCAAATGGCTGTTGCAGGTTGCATGCCCAGCAGTGAAGGATGGGAGCTCAGCTGCCCCACATCCTCATTTACACTGGATAAGTCTGTTTCTTAGATTTTTCTAGGTCATTATAAGAGATGTGGAGCAGTGTCCTGTTGTAGTGTAATTTGCATTTCCCTCTTGACTAATGGTACAGAACATTGTTTTTTGTATTTAGTCCTGCGTGCATTCTCTTTGGTAAATGGCCGAACAAAGACATAGCTTTTGTCTACTTTTAAAAAAAATCAGGCTGTTTTCTTATTATTGAGTTGTGTTTCTTTCGTTGTGCTAGTTTAACTCATCTACTTGGTGGCTTGTAGTTGTTCCAGTTCTTCCCACCAGCCTCTCTCCTGAGTGGCTGAGGCAGGACACTGCAGTCCAGGTTGAGGGTGGTCTTGCAGGGTGCAGGCTTCCAAATGCAAGCAAGGGACAGCTTCATTCTGGGGATATCAGAATAAATCCTGCAATCTCCCCATTCTTAGACAAGTGACTGTGTGAGCCGTGGAACTTTGTCCATCTAATGGTGATCATGCAGCGGTATTGTGTTGTTTGTGGATTTGGTAGAGAATGATGTGGAAAACAACCTCCCCAGGGCCTGCAGGCCAGTTAGCACTCAGTGAACACTCTGGCTGTCCTAAGATAGCTCTAGGGGTACTCTGTGGGGATTTTAGCCCTAAATCCTGCTGTCCCTGTGTCTTTTATACTTGCCCGTGTCCCATCCTGTCCTCAGCAGCTCAATTCCGAGGCCAGCCCTGACTCCGACAGGGCCCTGCAGAAGCTCGCACACGCCACTGCCCTGTTCTGCTCTCTCCTTCACCCGCCTCTCCTCTAGGCTAATACCTGCGGGAGCCCGGCAGAGGACTGCAGCTCTGTCCTGGCTTAAGTGATGATGGGCTCCTGTGCCTCTACCATCAAGTGTCGTGTGGGGTGGAGCATGAACTCACTGGCTTATTAGTTCTTTTTCTGTTTGTAAATTGGAGGTTAAAGGGTTTCTGTAGGGGTGAAATGAGATGACACATGTGTACACTTAGCAGTTTCTGGCATGTGGTAGGTACTCTATAAATAGTGAAGCTGCTTCCCTCTGGCTGGCTTGGGCCTTTCTTTCAGGGATGGGAGGCCTGGTGCCCAGGGCTGCCTCCTGAGCCACCCTCAAAGTCCAGATCTCCTGGCCTGGATTTTCAGAGCCTGCTCTATATGTTCAGAGCTGTTTTTTCTCATGAGCAGTTTTTTTTTTATTATTACTAATTTTAAAAACACAGGAAAAGTGCTTTCAGTGCATTAACTATTGCTCCGAGCACTTTGCTAAGGCCAGCTTTTCTAATCCTTATAAGCACCTTAGGATGGATTGCTTTTTTGATGAGCAAAAGCAGGCACAGAGTTATGACCTGCCTGTGGTGACACACAGTGTCAGCTCAGGTTGCTTGACATGTCATCCATTACGCCCTCATGACCCTGTGCTCTCAGTGCTCACCTCTGAGACCAGAAGTAGCCCTCTGCCAAGCCACTGCTGGGAGCTCCCGGGGAGCGCTGTCCCTCTTCCTTTACCCCAGGACCCCTCACTCCCCAGCATGGGTGCTACAGTGACCTCCCTGTGGCCTGGACATCCCTGAAGGAATGGCCAGCCTGGGGCTCAGTTGTCTTACTCCTCAGGCAGATCCCTCCCCAAAATGACCCTGTCCCCCACTGTCTTGGTGGCCACCTGCTGCCTGCGGTGTTTTTAGAGCTCCTATGACTAAATGTGTCATCATCCCACCAGTGTGAAGCTTGATCACAAGGAGACCTAGCATTTGTTTGCTTATTTTTGTTTATTCCCCTGCCAGAGTGGGGAGCAGCAGGAGGAAGGGAAATGTTAGCGTGGCGCCCAGCGGTGATGCGTGCTGCGGGCTGGAGCCAGCCTGAGGGCTGTCCTGGGGGTCTGATGCAGTGCCCCTTCCTGAAGGTGATGCAGTCTCCATATGAACATGCCCATCAGACATGATCTGGAGAAGGGGCATTCAGAATTAAGCACGCATGTGGGGAGGGCCACATGTTGGCACCAGCCTCCTGCAGCCCAGCAGACGAGATGCTTTGGGGTCTTCAGGGAGGACGTGTCATCACTCCGCAGGCTGCCTCTGCCAGAGATTATCTCACTGGCTCTAGATATAGGGTCAGGCCTTTCTCGGGCCATATCAAGGCTTCTGACTCCCAGATTCCTGTCACAAAGTTGGCAGCTGCTGTGATGAGCCTCCTGGCTGTGTGGCCTGGACGAACTTTCAGGATGAGCTAAAGCCATATTCTTGCTGTCATCTAGAAATGTTTGCAGGTGGGGGTTAAGATGCGGCTGTTTTGTGTCAGTTAGGGACTTTTCCATACAAAGTGATTTACAAACACTCAACTTTGAGTGAATTTTTAAATAAATTGAGTAATGCTGCAAGATTTTCTTTTATTTGTTTTGTTTGTGTAGTACTGGGGATTGAACCCAAGGAACACTGTACTTTACATCCCTAGTCCCCCATCCCACACTTTTTGGGGGGAGATTGGGCCTCACTAAGTTGCCTAGGCTGGTCTGGAACTTATGAGCCCCTTGCCTCAGCTTCCCAAGTAGCTGGGGTTACAGATGTGCACCCTCACAGCCAGCTCTGAGTTTTTATTTAAGGGAGCTACATAGATACTCTTTTAGTCTGGATCTACTGATTTTGTGATGGTAAAGGGGTCCCAAGGGGATGTGGCTAGGAGGTAGCTGCGCATCCTGCTCTGGGCTTTAGGGTGCTGCTTGGGTAGCACAGAGACACACAACTGAAGGCTTGGCCTGTCTGTGACGTAAATACAGACTCAAGGGTGTAGAAGGCAGTCCTAGACAGACTCAGGTGGGGCTTGAAGGCACGTGTCAGAAAAATAAAAAACAACTGGAAGACAAGACTGACACCGAGGGATCTGGGGTGGGAAAACAAGCAGGAAAATGCAGAGTGCGAAGGTAAGGCCCAGGTGCAGACATGGCAAAGAACAGGAAGAGGAAAGAGGAGTTTCAGGCAAGCATCCCTAGAGAAGGCAGGTGGGAGAGCCAAGGAGGCCAAGAACTTCACACCTGTGAAGGAAGCAGGAGCTGGAGGAGAGTGCGGGGCACTTAGGGAGGACATCTCATCTGGCCTCACTACTCATGGGACAGGCTTGCGCATGCTAAGCCAGGAGCAGGAAGGGGAGGCTGGAGGGAGAGGGTGAAGACAGAGCCATGGGCTCTGGATGGATTCATGGGAGTGCAGCACTGGGCAGGTGGGTCCTAGGGAAGGAAACAGAGAGGCACAGAGGAGCCAGGGGAAATGGAAAGCTTAGCAGCAGAAAGTTTTCTTTTGTTTTCCTCAGCAAACCCTGGGAATACCGCCATGAAGGAAGTGAGGTCCCCAAAGACAGCAGCAGAGAACTGTGCAGGTGTTCAGCTTCCTTTCACATCACTGTAACCTCAGCCCCAAATCAGCCCCATGAGCTGTGGCCTGCACCCTTGGGTGGGAGTACAGGCAGCCCAGACCTTCCTGGCCTCTGCCCAAACCCCTTATCTCCCATTGGAGCCATCCTTGTGTCCCCTGGTCGATTTTAACTTAATTGCAGTCACAGCAGTTTGTAGCATGGGCCTTTTTAGGCATTAGTGACTGGAAGACTTTTCTATTACTTCACATTTTCCAAACCCACTTCACACAGATGGAATCTTTTGTAATCTTGTAAGGCCAAACATAGGAGGGAAACAGTGCCAGAGAGGTTGGGCCTAGAACTTGGTCTAGTGAGGCTGGAATGGCCTGATTTCTTCTGACATCTTGATAAATCTTTCTGCACCAACTTGGAGAGTTTCAACACAGAGGAATACTACAGTCATGCACATTGCATAGCCAGGCACTGTGTCCTTGTGCCACCACCTCTGTCGGGTCTTCTTCCTGTGGTCCCTTCTCCAGTTCTCTGAGCTGCTTTTAGCACCGTCATTGTCATCAAAGATGAAACTGATGCCCAGGAAACCAGTGCCAGGGCTGGGCTCCAGTAGGGTGTTGGCCTTTATTCCCTCCACTGCATCAAAGCATCTCCTAAACTTAAGTGTTTTTTACTGCTGCAGTTTTAATTTTAATATTACCTGTCTTCTGGACACAAGTCCTTAGGGAATTGTCAAGCCCTAAGGCCCTGTTGAATCAGGGCCTTTGAAATTTTCAAACCAAATAAATACAGGGCAGATGGACAAACTACCTGTTTTGGCTCCTATCTCTGTGACATCAACAAAGAAAAAAAGAAGTAATTTTATTAATGATTCAAGGCAGTAGCTAGACTGTGGGGCCAGAAAAGGAACACGGTATTGGCAGTTGGAACTGCAGCTGAGTGCTTCTTTGGGCCTTGCAAGCAGTGTCTCCCAGCAAGGGAAGACAGCCTTTACAAGTGCCAGCCGGGGCCAGGCTTTCTCAGGTGGCAGTGGGGGAGTGCTGAGAAAATAAGCATTATGTAGCTGGAGTATGGACAGCCATGATCTGACCGGGGCCTGTCTAACTGTAGGTGCACACTGCTCCTTTTCCAGCTGTCTTCCCAAGTTGTCACTGTGTGGATACGTGACCACAGACTCAAATATACACACACACACACACACCCTTTCTGCATTATTTTTAAAACCAACAAAAACATGAAAGGAACAGCTTTCAAGACAGAAATTGGGCAACAACTGTACTCCAGTCCTGAGCATCAATGTGTGAGCTGGGTTTTATATTCAGTTATAACTCATACTTTCCCAGCCCTGGCTTTGGAATTGTTGGGGGAGGAGGTCTTTGTCCTGACAAATGAATTCTACCAGGGCATGTTACACATTTGCAGATGAGTCAACTCTGTGCTTTTGTATGTGTGCATGGCCCTGGGCATTTCACCCAGGGCCTTTGCACTGAGCCATATGCTAGCCCTCTTTTATTTTCTTTTTTGGGTGAGAGTTTCATTAAATTGCTGAGTTGCTCAGGCTGGACTCAAACCTTCAATCTCCTATCTCGGCCTTCTGGAGTGCTAGAATCACAGGCATGTGCCACCACAACCAGCTAGAATATGTTTTTATGTCGGGATGGAGGGGTGAGGGAGTTCATAAATTCCAATGATGCAAGTTAAATCTACATTTGAAATGAAACACAAATATTCATTTTCAAAACATGGAGAATCATAGTAAGCAGAGGTAAATTCTACATCAAGAGATTCATGTTTGGTTTTGAGAAGTGGAGTCATAGTCTTCATTCAAGAAAATGAACACTGAGGCCTTTTCCTGTTTGCTAAAAGTAGGTGTGGTGAGAATTACATGAGATAACATAAGTGAAGTGCCTGGTCTAATGCCTGCGGAGAGGGCATTCTCACTAATGGAGGCACTAATCATCATTGCTCGTAGTTGGAGGGTGTGAAGGACTTAGCAAGTTGGCTGTTCTCTCATGACAGTGACTGAGCACGGTGCTGCGTTCATGGGTGGGAGGCGCGAGGAAGAGGCGTGCTTAGTCCTGGCTGGTTCCCATGCTGCCCTGCCCCTGGGCTGGGCCCCACACACACCTGTGTGAGGCTGGCTGGCTGCCTGGCTGGCTTGCTTTCTTCCCCCTCCAATCAGTTTTTATTGGTACATTTTAGATACACATAGTGATCAGATTATCATAGAAAATTTGTACCTTTACACGATATAACTCGGTTTTTTCCCCATTCTCCTGCTCTTCCCCTCCTCATATACAAAAGCTTTGTTTCCATTTTTTCCTTTTCTCATTTTTTTTTGCACTTCCGTTCTTTCCTCCCCCCCCCTTGTTGTTCTCCCCATTTGAACATTTTCTTGCTATTTCAGAATATCTTTTTTACCTTTTGGACCACATTTACACTTGTGGTTTCTTACACCAGAGCAATAATGCAATATTTACCCTGCGTATCCTATTTATTTCATGTAAGAGTGTGGTCACAGGTGCATCCATTTAGCTAGAAATCCTCAAGCTTGTCCTTTATGGCAGACCAGTACTCCATTGTGTAAAAGAGTTGCATCTTTTTTATCCATTTTACAATAGATCGGTATTTGAGCTGTTCCCAAGATTTGGTTATTACAGACTAGTGCTGCTATAAACATGGGTGTGCATATGTTGCTATAGTATGATGCTTTTAATTCTTAAGGGAATATTTTTGTGGGGCTTTTCACTAGGTGGCCAAAGATCTTTAAGATGTTCCATGAGGGCCAGGGATATAGTTCAGCAGCCTAAGTACCTGCCTGGCAAGCACAAGGTCCTTAGTTCAATTCCCAAAAAAATACAAGTTCAGGGTTGTGGCAAAAAAATTACTAATAGGGCTGGGGAGATAACTTGGAGGTCTAAGCACATGCCTGGCAGGCAAAAGGACCCGGGTTGAATCCCTGGTGCTGCATGCCATGCCAACCACCCAAACCGGGCGTGGTGGTATATGCCTGTAATCTCAGTGCTGGGGAGGCTAAGACAGGAGGATCACTACAAGTCTGAGCTGTGTAGTGTGACCCTGTACCAAATAAATAAATACATGTATGTTACTAATAATATTGAGGGCTGATATCAATTAATGAGAGATCTCAGAAGTCAGGGTAAGGAACTTTAGCATCAACTACATTTTTTCCATTCTCTGTCATGGTTCACCAAGGTACGAGCTAGGAGCACTGGGCCTTCACATAATGGCTTTGCCTTGGTCCTCTTATATATCCCCCAGATAACCCCTACTCTAATAGGTTGTTCCCATTATCTCCAGATAGGAACCAGCCTTACTGATAGGAAAAGCCTAGGTAATTGGATTCTTTGAATTAGGATGATAAGACTGTTGAAAACTAGATGAGATCGGGCACGTTCAGGGTGTTATGGCTGTAGACTATTGAAAACTAGAGACAAGGCCCCTGAACATGACTATAATAGGAAACTTCCCTTCTGCTTCCTTTGGTAAAATGAAAGATGTGAAGGGCCTACTAGGAAGGAATTCAGGGCATTCAAGATGCTTCTCTTGGTACAGTAGGCTTGGATTAAGATTTTACCCAACTCCAGGATAGAGGATGGATGTCATGTGCCTGGTAAAATATGAGATTCCTCAGCTAGATTTTAATTTTGTTAGCCTAGGGCCCTGGAGTCGCATCTATGACAGAATGAGTCATTCTGCTGGTTAAAACATGTATGCCCTGTCAAGTAATTCAAAGAGGGGATATGATGGAATTAAGAATATTTTTGACAAAGAAATGTTGGGAAATATGGCCAGAGTTATGGGGTAAGTATTCCTTCTGATCTCCAGTGGTTACTGCATGGACAGCCACCTGCAGTCCCTGCATTCTCCCCCCTGAAAGATGTGCATGGCCAAAACTTTGCCTGGCTCCGCCTCCGTATTTACCTTCTAATGAGATGCCGTGGTATATTTTGTATCCTAACTGGAATTCCTGTTGAAAATAACTTTGTGCTTTCTAGGAACTAGCCAGCTGTGGATGGAGTAAGAAGGAGAAACACAGTCTTGCCCCCAATGTCGTGGCCTTTACCCGGAGATTTAACCAGGTAAGCATAGTTCTTGCATGTGCCTGTGCAGATGGCAGTGTGTTGTCCCGGTAGGCTGAAGCCCTCACCAGGGTTCAATCTGAGGCAGCTGAGTCCAGGGGAAACCCCTCTTCTTAAACCACCCACTTGCATAGACTCTGATTCCATTATAGTCCATTTTCACAAAGTAGGTCGGACTGAACATGCCTTTGCCATGAGATGTCACTCCAGGGGCTTTGATTCCACATCAGCTAAAGTTCCAGCACCTTGCAGTGCTCTGGGAGGTCCAGCCTCTGCTCCAACCTGGCCCCTCCCTCTCCAGGATTTGTATCCTGGCCTGCCGTCTCCCTGATGCACCATATCTCTGGCCTCCAGCTCCTTGCTTCTCCCATGTACTGTCCTCTCAGGCCGGAACTCTTCTTCCCAGTTCAGTGATCTTGGCTTGAGTGCTGCTTGCTTAGGGAACTTTTCCTGAGTCCCCAGCCTATGTGAGGTCCCCAGTCATCTGTCCTTTCTGCCTTCTACTCTGTGTGGTACTTTACTCACCCACTCTTGTTCTGTGTAACCTGTAATCTGTCCGTGCCTTTCTTGCCAGGATGTGAGCTCTGTGAGACCAAGTACCATGTCTGTCTTGTTTGTCACTGTGTCCCCATCACTTTGCCTGGTGTCAGGCCTATATGTAACACCCTTAGTAAGTCAGTGTGGGATGAATGAATGAGGTGCCAGGAGATACATCTTGAACTGAACTTCTTTGGATCCAAACTCATAGCCCCTGTACTGTTCCAAACTGGCCTGGTCCATCTAGAAACTTTGCTACAGGGACACAGAGGTTTTAATGATTGAATGTGTGGACCAGCTGAGGGATAGGGCTTCTGGTTTCCCAGCCAGAGTGGCTAGAGCATAGTTGTAGGTAGCAAGTGACCTGCAAGACTCCTTCTGCATAAGCCATAACCCTAAGCGGTGCTGCTGGCAGTTTTTCTTCTTTATTCTGGTTTTTCTGGTTTCACATGAGGACAGTGGCCTAGCAGTTGCATAATGTGCACGACTGGCTCTCTGGGTGCTAGGGCTCATGTTCCCCTGGGCCCTTGGGTCCAGCTTGGCCTTCCCTCCTGGAAATGTCTGGCCCTGTGCATCACTGTTGCTCAACATCTCCAGTTTCCCCAAGTGCAGCCGAAGCCTCGAAGAGGCACCAGTTTGCTTTTTGAAGATAAGGGCTCAAGTGGGTTCTATTGTTATTTGATGCAGCTCAAGGAAGGACTTGAGGGACTGGGGGCTGCACACCGTCTGCTTTGAAAAAGAAAATGTTTCAAGACCTTTGCTTCTTTCCTCTTTCTTTTGAATTTTTTTTTTCAGCTGGGCTTAGTCTTTTGTAAAAAAAAAAAAAAAAAAAAACCAACCAGAAGTGTACAAAGTATCAGGGGATTCATAGTTTCCCTAACAAAACTATTTGACTGGGAGCCAACTCAGTCCCCACCTTTGACCAGTGCAGAGCTCCCGGAGGAGGAGCTGTTAGGGGATCTGATGCAATTTGCTTTGCATGTGGATGCCAGGTCAGCTTGGCAAAGGCAGTACAGCTTGTTCTGTGAACAATTGCATTGTGTCCAGCTCAGGCCAAATGGTGAAATGAGCCAGAAGTGAAGGCCCATTTTCTCAAGCAGAGTGCTCTGGGAAATGGTCCTCCAGCTGACCCGTCAGCTACCCTGACAGCCAGTAGCTCCTGGACATAGCCCTGGTAGCTCTGGTTTGAAAACTGGCCAGAGGCCTGCCTGATTGGCCACTGGGACTGATTTGCATAAGATGAGCTTATTTGCATCCCTTCCCAGCAGAATTTTCACATGTGAGACCAGGACTCCTCATCAGACTCCAGAAGAGAGAAAGGAGGCCACTTACCTCTCAGAACCTCAGTGTCCTTATCTGTAACTGTGAAGATCCGTAGCAGTCGCCTTGCACAGCTGCTACGAGGGGTAAATGTAATGTGAAGAGCTTGCAGCGTCATGTCCTCCACATGGTGTGCATCCAGATGTTTCAAGGGAAGAAAAGGAGAGCATGAAGGTCAGCTAATTACAGGGAATTTGCCAGGGGATTTGAGGAACGTGTAGTCAAAACAAAGGCAAGTGGGAAGTGTCCTGGCCAGTCCAGCTGCCTCTCCATGGGTCGGAGTCCCTTGGGATTCCTCCATAGAGTGGCTGGATGGCAGAGCTCAGCCAGGTTTGCCGAAGACCTGTTATGTGCCAGGCCTGTGCCTCTACTCCAGTGACTTTACCATATAACCCAGAAGTTCTTCATCTCTGTTGGATCATGGGTTCTTAGGAGAATCTGACAATATCACATAGGAATCTATTCTCAGAAAATCTTCACATGCATTTAACTTTGGGGGTTTTGTTGTGCCTTCAAGTGTTTGCAGAGGCACTGTAAGAGTCTCAGGATGAAAGAGACCTGGGTTTGAGTCTTAGCACCACGATTTATTAGCTGTGTAATCTTGGGCCGACTTGTGGTCTCAGTGAGCTAATTTTCCTCAGGGAGCATCTCAAGTTGTTTTTAAAGATTAAATGAGAAGTGTGGATGTAAAGAATGTGGCCTAGTACTTGGCACCTAGGAAATGAATCATGCTGACTTTTACAAAGGGAGAAGTGTTGAAGGAACTCTCAGGCCAGAGCAGGAGGAAGAGGCCTCAGTGCAGATGTGAGGTTGGGAACTGAATCCCAAGAGTGCTGAACATTCTGTGAAAGATGAAGGGGGAACTCGGAGAAACAAAGGTGCAGCCAAGAGCCCAAGGACTGCTGCATTTGTGGATGGGCAGTGGGTAGGGGGCTATACAGGAAGCCAAGCAAGGGCAGCCAGGAACAAGAATAATATTCAGGAAGGGCAGTGTCTAGAATCCCTTTCGAGGTTTGCTGCAACTTGAGTCACCCGAGACAGGGCCAAAAAGGAGGCTTGGATCCTGGCAGCAAGGCTCTGCTGGTGAACTCAGCCAGTCTGTCGGGGACATGGTAGGCTAAGGGTTGGGAGGTGGAGATGATAGAGAGAGGAGGAGGAGGAGTAGCCAGGAAGTGGTCAGATTTTCTTCTCTGGGCAAAGCCTTGAGGATGCTCATGTTTTAAATTGAAGTATTCAACTAGACCAGGAGGTTAAAGAAGAGAGAGGCGGATGACTGATTAAGTATGAGAGAAGGAGGTAGAGGCTGAGACCTAGGGCTCCTTCAGATGAGATGAAAGGTGCTGCTGCAGGCCGCCTTAGCTGTGGTGCAAGGAGGCCGGTGGCTATTGTTCTCCAGGGAAAGAGGAGATAGAGTGGGATCAGAAAATTGTGAGAAATCCGCCTCCCAGTAAGGGAGAGAGGTGGGCGTGGAGAGATGAAAGACTCTTGGGCAGCCACAGTGGCCCAGATGAAATAGACTGTACCTTTTAAAAGTTTCCCCAGAACATGTGGCCAGATGGCCTTCTCTAGTTGCCCATCGTAGGCTGGGACGAGGAGCATAGGCAGGTGATCCATCCATGCACACAGGCTGGCAAAGAAGGGTCTCTGGAAGGACCAAGAGGTAAAGAACATGCCGAGTGTCTTAGTTACTTTTTACTTATTGCTGGGACCAATACCCAACACTCAAAATGAAGGAAGGAAAGGTCTGTTTAGCTCACAGTTTGTGGAGGTTTCAGTTCATATTTTGCTGGTTACAAGGCAAATAGCAGTTCATGGCGGAAGAAAACACTGAAGAGCAGGGGAGGAGCAGCAGCTGTGGTGTCCATCAGCCTCTCTTTTCCTTCTACACTGACTGTGAAGACTGGCGCTCCACTGTGAAGATCATAGCTCCTCTGAAGACTGGGACTTCTCCACAGAAGTGGGGCAGGGCAGTGTAGGGAAGCCTTCCTCAGTTCCTTCCACACATTTTGTGCTGAGTCACTCTGGGGCAGCATGGCCCCAGAGTTCAATCAGTTGCACCCCAGTGCTGGCCCAAGAGTACCCCAGGTTGGGCCCTCCAGACAAGAACTGCTAGAGCCAATTCAGCCAAGTTGACACAATGTATCAACTACCATACTGAGTTGACAGTGATAGGAGCTATGTCACCTAAGAGGAAAAGGATCCTGTCTTACTTATTTTTCTTGTTGCTGAGACAAAATACCCAACACCTAAAGTTAAAGGAAAATAGTTTATTTTGGCTTACAGTTTGCAGAGGTTTCAGTCCTTAATCAGCTGACTCCAATGCAGGGAGGTATGGCAGAGGAGCATCACTGAGCTGGAAAAACAGTTGAGGGCGTGGAAGGCAGAAGGCAGGAGGCAGCAGAAGCAGCAAGCAACAGCAGCATCCCTCTTTTTGTCTTTTATATTCTATTCAAGTTACACACCCTTAGGGAGGTAGCACTCACACCTGGGGTGGAGCTTTCCATTATCCATACCCAGGTCTATGCCGAACCAGTGGACTGATTTAATAATCACAAACTCTTAATGTCAGCTTCATGCTTAAATCCAACGTCCTAGATCTAGGCACATCTGAAAAGCCCCATCTGTGTGACCACCTGAGGTTTTTTGGTGACATCTCGACAGAGGCTATAACAGATGCCAAGGAGAAGGCCTGCCAGGGACAGTAAGTGGTGAGAAAACAGACCTGCTCAGGAAATCAAGGAGAAGGTGAGGCTACACGAGTGTAGCCCAAAAACAGTGATCCAAATCCAGATCTATTATCCCTTTATAATTTTATCTTTTCCAAAATGTCGTAGGAAAAAAAAGAGCCATACGGGGCCAGGGAGATGACTCAGTGGAATAAGCGCTTCCCTGGCAAGTGCAAGGGCCTGAGTTCA
>NDGN011556101.1:2964-15282 GCA_002564285.1 Tympanoctomys barrerae | reverse complement strand
AAAGAGAGGGAGAGAGAGGGAGAGGAAGGGAAGGGATGAGTGAGGAAGAGAGAGAGGGAGAGAAGGGGAGAGGGGGAGAGAGGTACAGACAGAGACAGAGACAGGCAGAGAGTTCAGACAAAAAGACAGACAGAGAGACAGAGAGAAAGAGACACAGAGAGTGAGAAAGAGACAGAGACAGACAGAAGCAGAGAGAGACAGAGAGACAGACAGACAGAAACAAGCACAGAGAGAGGCAGAGTTATAGAGAGACAGAGACAGAGGGGAGTGGAGAAAGGAGGGAAGGAAAGAAGGAGAGAAGGAAGGAAGGCAGGCCTGGGCATGTAGTTCAGTATGAAGGCCCTGGGAGTTCAAGGAGAAAGGCTAGTGCCACACAAATGGAGCATGTGTTGTGTGCCAGGGTATACTGCGATCACCAGGAATATAAAACAGATACAGCTTCTTCCCTAAGGGAGTCAACAATTAGATAAGAGATACTCAAGTGTGAAATAGCCTGAAGATCTGATATCCTACATCCAAATTGGAAATTAATCAGCTGAGGAAAGAGGAGACAGTAGGCTCTGCAGCTGCATTTGGTGGTTGCTGTATATTCTCTTGCTATTGTAAGGTTTGGGCCACCTACACATAGGCATAGGCCAGGCCAGTTAATGTGGGTTCTGGTTCCTGCCCTTCCTGGAGCAGAATCAAAACTGAACTGGGAGTCTTAAAAGTGCATTGACGCTGTCTCAGTGAGTTATATGCTCTTCTTAGAGAGACGATTTCATTCTGTTTATGTTTTCACAGATATTGTCCTGGTGACATTATACCAATCATGTGACCTCTCTAATCCAATTAATGATCAAAATGAGAGAGAGAGAGAGAGAGAGAGAAGCAGGAAGGTAGAAGGGAAGGGAAGAGGGGTTGGGAAGGAGGAGAAAACTGGAATTTTGTTTGGAAATGTTTAGAGGAAACTTTGGCCTTGTGCAAAATTTGGCCTGAATTAGGAGAAGCAAAGGGCTTGGAGTAGATGGATTAATATCAAGTTGTCAGAAGAGGAAAAGCAAGAAAGGCAATGCACATGCGTGCTCTCACATGGGCCGCAGCTCCACTGAGGACAGTCACCACTAGTGGTCATATCCACTATGACTCTCCTCACCCTCAGAATAGAACCCAAGCTTCTCAGCTTGAGTTAAAGGATCTTCTTGATATTTCTCTGCCTTCCAATTTTTATCTTTCTTTCCTTCCGAGCTTCACCAGCAACCTGCAATCTTTACAAGATCTGCCTTTCATTTATCCAAACATGGTCATGCCCAGTCTCTGATTCACACCTGAGTCACACCCTTGGCAAATTCCCTCTCTTTCTTGTGACCCATGTGCAACATCTCCTGCACTAGCAGCATCCAGCTGGGCTTCTTCCCTTAGCTTGTGGACTTTTTTAAGTGCTCCTCTCCCTCACTAAAACTTATCCTGTAATGCTCAGATCCCAGCTGACAGGTGTCTTTCTGCACGGCTCTCCACCTAAGCCATACAGTCCTCCATAACTATGACTGTATCTTTTTTCCCTTTCTATATGTTGTACTTAGCATAAGACCTAGCACATTGCAAGTTTTAATACTTGTTTCTATAAAACTTTAGGTGAGTGAGGGAGCGAATGAATGAAGGAATGAGGGCTCCATAGTATAACTTCCTAGTCAAAAAAAATAATTTTTTCCCTCGCAGGTGCTAATAAACTATGGCCCAAGGGCCAAACTTGGCCATTGCCTAGTTGGTAAAGAAAATCTGATCAGATCCCAGCCAAATCCATATGTTCACAGGTGTTGTACCGCAACATCAGAACCAAGTAGTTGTGACTCATGTGAAGCCATTTTTGACTCTACAAAAAGTTTGCCCACCACTGCTTCATGGCATTTGCTTTTAATCTTTTTGGTCCAGAGATCCCTTTGAGGATTTGATAAAAGCTTTGATATTGAATATATGCACATATACAGAACATTTTGATTTCAATTTCATGAGGATCAGTGACTCCTTGAAGCCCATTCATCAATCCTCTAAGGATCCAAGGACATCAGATTAAAAATTCTGTGGCCCAAGGCTAGTGAAGCTGGAGCTGAGGAAAGGATGGACTGTGGCATGCAGTTGACTGGTGGAGTGGACTGGGGTAAAAGTCATAACTCTTTTTAAATAAGAACACAGTGTTGGAAAGCCTCCCCAGTATATCTGACTGTCTTTCATGCTATGGTATGAATGCATGTGTCCCTCCAAAATGCATTTGGAACTCCAGACCTGCTGTGAGAGTGTTAGTAGGTGGGGCCTTTTGGGGGTGATTAAGTCATGGAAGGTGGAGTTGTCATGAAAGAGATTAGTGACCTTACAAAAGGGCTGCAGGTGCCAGCAAGACCTCGTTCTGCCCCTTCATACCTTCTACTACTGAGGACTACTACTGAGGACATGGAAGACTGATATAATGATATTGAATTTTGGAAGCAGAGAAAAATGTTCTCACCAGATACTCCCCAGCCTCCAGTATTGAGTGAAACACATTCCAATTCTTTATGAACCGCCTTGGCTCAGGTAATCAGTCACAGCAGCAAGGGTAGACAAAGCCAACGCGTGTGCATCTCTGGTCCCAGGGAACGCGCTTCTGCATGTCTTGTTGCTCTCTGTGGGAAAGCCATCCTTACATGACCACCCAAACTTGCAACTTGAATGTTGTCATCCTACCGCATGGGGAGGCTGTGGCCCAATGGGCAGAAGTCCATTTTGTTAGCTGCTGCGGAGAGCGAGGAAAAGCAGATGGCAAGGGAGAGCCTGCCTGCTCTGGTCACCCAGAAAGGGAGGTGCGAGGAGGAGTGGGGGAAGGGAAGAGGAGTCAGGACCATTATCATCCATCACCCCCAGCTTTGCTTTCTTGAAAACAAGAGGCGGGTGGGGAATGTGAGCATCTCAGAGCTAATGAAGTCGTGAGCAATAGGAGGTGATACGCCTCTGGGAAGCAAATTGTGGGCCAAATGAGCTCATTTTTTAAAAGCAGAATTATTAAATTAGCAGATGAAAGGAAGACATTAGACATTATGAATTTTGCTTGTAACAGAGCCTTTGATAGAGGGCTGTGCAGATACTGGCTAAGTTCATCTTGTTCAGAGTTGGGGGGAATCAGCTACCATCAGGACCCCCAACAGAGGGCCACTAGTCCTGGGAGGGACTCAGGATGGGGTGCAGCTTGGTGAGCATCAGGGCCAGGCCCTGTACTGGGGCTTTAATCAATTCTGCAGCCCTCAAAATGAAAGAGGTTCTTGCCTCCAACTCAGAAAAGCAGATGTGCTCAGGGGGTGAAGCCCCCTGCTTCAGTGGCTCAGTGTGGGCAGTGGAGCTCATGGGGAGACTTAGGTCTTTGTCCAAACCTGGGGCACTTTCACTGAGGGTAACAGATCCCAGCACTCACAAAGGTGACTCACAAATGGAGCAAAAGGAGAGAAGTGGCCAAGAGTTGGTGATCCAGGTAGTGTGGGTTGGGGGCTTCAGGAAGGGCTTGACCAAGGGGCAGGAGGGACAGCAGAAAAGTAGCCCAGCTGCCTCTAGTTGCTGTGCTTCTGGAATTTCTGACAGATGCACATGTGCTCAGGGAAGGGGCAGTGAGTAGAGCCCCTGCTGTGCAGGGACAGTTGAGTGAACAAGCAAGGCCAGGCCTCTTATTTAAAATTCACAGGCCTGTGCCAAAGAATGCTAGAGACTGCTGTGCCCTCACAGGTCTGTGTTGGACCAGCCAGTAGGATTCTAACAAGGGGACAGAGAGAGCGTTTCAGCACTGGGGACACGTAGCCTTGCAGACAGAGAGCTCCTTATCCCTGAAGACATCCCAGGAGTAGGCATAGGAGTCAGACTCGAAGAGGTAAGAGATCAGCTAAAGTCCCAGTCACACCCTCTTTGGGACAGAGGTGTGAGAAAGAGTGTGCTGACAGCAAAGATCCCCAGACATCTGGGGCTGGCTGGGAGTCTGCATTTATCTCTGAGATTTGCTAGTGACCAACATGTGCTCAAACACAGAAAGGTTGGATGCAGTGACCCTGGGGGACAATGCTGTTCTTGCTAGTGGCCCTTTGGCAAAAGGGTGTGAGGGTGAAGGCTGGAGACCCTGTTCCTGGCTGCCACACAGAAGGGGACCTCTCCCTACCATGCCTTGTGTTGTGCCAACCTAGGTCTCCTAAGTAGTGTCCCCTGAGTATTATGCCCAGGCAGCAGGGCTGAGGGAACTGACAGACCCTCCCAAGTCTTCCCAACACTGGATGCTCTGGAGGAGCTGCTCCCAGAAAAACTACTCTAGTGGTATGATCCAGATCCATCAAAACTAGACAATAGAAGGGCCAATGAGATATCTGGTTCGATCGCTGGTACCACATGCCACACCAGCTCCACCCCTGGGCACACTGAGTCAGCCACTGAGACCAGTGTGATGGCATGTACCTGTAATCCCAGTGTTGGGGAGGCTGAAAACAGGAGGATCACAGAGCCTGAGCTGCATAGTGAGTGCCTGTACCAACTACCTAAACAACAACCACAACAAAACTAAGAAACAAGAGGAAAGGCAAGGGAGGAAGTGAGTGAGAAAGGGCTATGGCCCAACCCAGCTACCAGCCTCCTATGGCCCTACTGTGTGCCGGCATTCAAGACAGACAGGAAATGAGCTGTGGGAGGCCTGTCACAAACCAGACAAGAGGAGGGTCAATCTCCTGACATGCTAAGACAAGTTGGCTACAGCCAAGGTCCTTCAAGAATGGCAGAGCAGACAAGGGGCTTGCTTGAAGCCATGAGAGACTGCTGGTGTCCAGGGTGATCTGAGGCATCCTCGAAGAGCCAGGCAGAGGCCAGAGGAAGGGGAGGACATGCACTGCAGCTATGATGAGCGGTGAGGGTCAGGGGAAGTCCCGGGGCCACACATCACAGGGCTTTGTATGCCAGGAGGGCCTTAGTGCTGGAGGCTGCTGCAGCTGCCAGGCGTCTTTCCCCTTAGGAAAGTGAGAGTTCCGTGTGGGACAGGAGCAAGTGTAGAATTGAATTTCAGGTGCCTGAACGTGAAGGCTGGACCGCAGGGGAAGAGATGGCAAGCTAGGAGGCCAAGGAGAGGCTTGTGGCTGGAACTCAGAAGGGATGGCAACTTCCGTGTGGCAGCTCCATGGTGAGGGACCCAGTGCACAGCCGTACGCACACCCAAGGGAGCCCTCCTTCTCCCAGTGCACACTTTGGGTGAACACTGGCACACGTTGGTGTGATCCCTGTGCCTGTGCCTCAGGTGGGTGGGGTTCGTCTTGCTATGGTTTGGAGTTGAGCTGCTCTAGTTCTGCTCTCCAGTGTGTGTGTGTGTGTGTGTGTGTGTGTGTGTGTGTGTGTCCTGCTCCTACGCTCCAGAGAGAAGTCACGCAGGCAGATGCTGCCGCAGCCCTCAAATCTGGACTCCTATCTGCCTTAATCCCCTCTGCAGCTCTCCCGCCAGCACCCTTCTAATGAGCTGGATACTGCGTGAGGACTCTGTGGGGCGGCTGCACGCCTCTCATTAGAGCCCATGGCCACCTCCCTCTCCTGTCCTCGCGCTTGGAATCACACGCTGCTTGGATGTGGAGGGGCAACGCTGTCCTTGCTAGCGATCACTCAGCGGAGGACATGGGGATGCCGGCTGAAGCCCCTGCTCCTGGCTGTGCACAGGAGAGGACCCCCTCCCCACCGTGCAGAGGCCTGCCTTGTGCTGTGCCTGCCCAGATCACCCCAGTGTCCTCCCCACAAGTTTAAGCCACATCGAGACATTTCTGAGACCTGAAATATGCACGGCGCATGCATCACCTGCTCTGAAGATAGCCTCGAGGGGGAAACAACGCTTTGTCATTAGAGTGATTAGAGTGACAGCTCCAGGCCTCAGAGCCCAATCCTGGACCTGCTCTTTATTCACTGAATGACTTTGGAGCAGATCCTCTGTAGCTTCAGTTCCTCCCCACGGAGCACGGGGCCAAGCTGTTTGGTCTACAATCTGATGGTGGGGTTGGGAAAAGAGGGAGGCTGTCATCCTTTCTGTTCAGCCTAGAGTGCCATGGCCAGAGTCAGGTGGGCAAGTGCCCTATCTGGGGGATGGGGGGCATAACAGCTGCTCGGTGAGGCCAAAGCCCTGGCTCACCACGCTGGCCCATTGCTCTGGTGTAAATGCTCCTGAACACGGAGCTAAAAGGGGTGTGCAGAACATGCTCTTGCAAGCCAGTAGGAGCCAGCTCAAGCCCACAGCTGTTTTTACCTCAGACACAATGAGAGGAAGCCCAGCCAGAGAAAGAAACTAAGTCAAGGTCAAGCAGGAGACACAAGGCTTGAGAGCCCTGGATTGGGTCTGAGCCAAAGGTGAGGCCATATGTGATGGAAAGGACTCAAGGTTTGAGGCACTGGGGAGAAAATGAAAAGCACATTTGAAAGTATGACGTGTGAGGATGCTGGGGTTGGCCAGTGGCTCAGGATAGAGCCACGTGGTGCCAGGTGACGTGGTACCAGCGCTTCTGGAATACCATATTGCCTCCTGTGGCTCACGCTTCTGAAGGGGAGGAGGGTTATGTGAGGAGGAGGCCGCTGGCCAGATGCATAGGTGCTCCCTGCCTCCCAGGGATGATGTGTGAGCAGGCCCCGCCAGCGAAGGGCAAATCCAATCTCTGTAATTGTTAGTGCCTTGGTCCTGGTGACAGTCCCCTGAGGATGATGCCAAGGGCCCGGGGAGGGGGATGCCCTGGCTGACATCATCTGCTATTTCTGGGCTGATTCACAGCCTCCTCCAGTGGGGACTTCCTTCAGGACATAAATTGCTCAGCCCTCTCCCAGCTGCTTCATCCTCTGAGAAAACAGAGGGATTCTGAGTTCACAGGGCCAGGGGAGGTCTGTACGTCCTCTGGGGATGGCCCAGGGAATGGGGATAAGAGTGTGAACCTGGAAGTCACTTGGGTCAGAGTCCAAATGTTGCCTCTGCCCCTTATTACTTGACGGGACATTTCTGACATTACATTTCCTCAGATGGGGCCACGGTGTCTCTGTCTCGGTCTCGGTCTTGATCTCTCTCTTGTCCTTCCCTTCCCCTACTCTTAAAACATATTCCCTCTGTGGCCAATCTGTGATAGTTTCCAGGAGGAGATGTAGACCCACTTTCTAGACCCTTCCATGGCTCAGAGGTGAGCGGCTTATAAAGCTAGGGATATAGCGGCCACTTGAGGGGAACACAGAGAGGGTGGGAAATATGCAGGCTATTCAGTGGGGTGGGCAAGCTGGTGTGTGGGCATGGAAAGGGCTCAAAGCCTCCTTGGGGACTTGTTACCCATTCAGGGCTCAGAGGCCAGGAGGCAGCCTGGGTCCTCAGAGGCACAAGGCGAGGGACCTCTTCTCCAGCAGGGGAACCTATCTGTCACCAGCCCATCTGCCTAGCTGCTTGACTTTTTTCTCGCTCATGAACTGGCTTTGTCTGTCTGCCCCAGCTGTCTGTCTTTCTATCTGCCCTGAGAGAACACTGTGAGGCTGCCTGCTGCCTGTGTTTTTGCTGAGGCCAGCCTGACGCAGCGTCCCTCTGTCAGTCTGCTGCAATCCGCCCTCCCATCACTCTGACTACAGCTGATACTTTTGCACCTGGGCTCCATTTTATGATGTGTGAGTGAAAGAGAGGTGACCAATGGGAGTGAGAGAGTGACAGACAGGAGCACCTCTACGGGGGATGGAACACGTGTGCGTACAAAGGGTTGACGGCTGGGTCAGCCCCTTGAAGACAGGGTCACTCTAGGTCTCTCTGACCTCTGGGGAGTGCCCAGGTGCCATCCCTGCCCCAGTGAAGTGCTCCCTGTCTGCATTCCTGACCGCTGACAGAAGTGTCCCCACAGACGCTTTAGGGGGAGGGGAGGAGGAGGGACAGTACCCATGGCAACTGATGGAGAGGCACATTTTGATTCAGAAAGAACCTTTGCAACAATGGAGCTGTCCCACAAACAAAATGGGCTGTTAGTAGAATAGTGATCTCCCTGTCACTGAAGTTGTTCAAGTATGGGCTGGCCACCCACCTGTCAGGGTTGCTGTGGGGAGTCAGACTGCAGAGGTCGTGTGCAGCTGACCTGCTGGTGATGTCCTCCATGGCTAATCTGCACAAAGCTCTTTGCACACTGCCTGACCCATAAGAGATGCCCCAGAATAGAGCCATATTTAGGAGCTGAGTTGCAATCAGAGACCTCATGGCCCCATCCCATGGCCTTTGCACTGGGGAAAGACGAAGGCCAATTTACGGCAACAGGTTATGAATAATCAGGCGCAGGGAACACGGGGTAATAAAGGGCTTCCCAGAATAAGAATGTCTCCATTCTCTCTCACCCTGATTTGCATGGCTCCCACAGGCTTCCCTCCCCTCTCCTAACTCAATTTCAATTTCAATTTCAATGTCAATAACTTCCCTGGCACGATGAGCAGCCAGGGGTTGCCAAAGTGAATTGGAACATGGAGTTTTAGAGTCTTGGACTGGCTTGTCTAGCCAGTGCTGTCCCCACCCTGCTGGCTTGCCAAGCCTTTCTGACCATCCATCTCTCATCCTCTGTGGTCTTTGGAGAGATTTAATTTTTGCCCTCCTTGGCTATCCATAAGGTCATTAGAAAAAGATATACTCTCTCCTTTGATCAAGATGTTCAAACAACAACAGAATGTGCGATGCCGGCGGCTGCCTGCTCTGAGACTCTCTATGGGTTGCTCTGGGGATGTAAGAATGGAGGCAGCTTAGCCTGTGCCCAGCAGGTCCCAGGCAAGTGGAGGGGACAGGCAAGGCTCAGCCATGCTGATGATGTGGCAAGCGATTTGATGGTGGAGGTGGGGGATCTGGGAGCACAGAAGGCAGCCCTGAGCTGGGCATGTGCTCTTAAAGAGGAAGAATGGGAGGACCTTCCTTGAATTCCAGGCCACTCAGTTTCCCTCCTGGGTCAGAGGTGGCTGGAGTATCAGCAGGCTAGGCATCTCCTTTCTTTATCCTATAGCACCTTATCCTTTGCGAAGGGAGGGTAGAGCCTGAGGGAGGTGGGGAGGTAGGTGTGGGCTGAGTGGCCGAGTGGCATGATAGCCTGTGACCTGCCATGGCTGTGGGGCTCATCGAGGAGCACCATCGTGGGCTGGATGTGGCCCAGGAGAAGAGGCTGGGGGTGGGGGAATATGAGGATGCTGAGGGCAAGGAGGCCCAAGGGACCACTTGACATGCTCAGGCTTTAGACCAAGATAGAGAGGGCAGGGCTGAGGTGGGAGCAGCCCTGAATGCAGAGATGATTGAGCAATGGGATGAGCTGATGCTGGCTTTGCCGACTTGGCATCCCTGCCCAGTGGCAGCTAGAGGTCACTGCCTGTCTCCACCATGGGGAGCCTCAGTTCAGGGAATCAGACAGACCAGAGATGAAGTGGCTCTGTCAGGAAGCCTTCCCACTTCTCCCCCTGCCGCCCCCCTCCCTAGTCCTTCTCCTTTTCATCCTTCCCCTCTGCCAACCAGCTGCATACCGGGCATGCTGATAGAAGCCCACCAGCCGCAGCTCCCTCTGCCACCATGAGGAGGGAGAGCTGTGGGCCGTTTCTCCAGGGTGGAGAGGCCCGGGGATCTGGCTGCAGCTCTTTGCTAAGCTCAAGCCACAGAGGACAGCCCTGAGATTGGGAATCAATAAATATGAACAAGATGGAAAAATACTCGGGGGCCCTAAGTGCTCCGCTTTTGGGACAAGAGACAAGTCATGAGAGGGCACCAACTTCGTTTCTGGAGACCATCAGGCTTTGGGCCTGGGCCGCCTTTGCATAGACCTCACCCTGTCTTGTCCTCCTGGTCCTCCTCTTTGCCCAGTCAGGGGTAGAGCAGGCTTGGAGAGGGTGCAGGATGGGAGCCAGGTAGAATGAGCACCTTGTCCTTTCTTTTTCAGAGTCTCACTCCACTCTTCAGTAAGATGACTGCAACAGGCCAAATCAGGGTTTCATAAAGAGGGGTACCAATAGGACCCTGCCAACAAGCTTCCCCAGGGCACAGAAGTGTGGGAGAACACACACTCCTCCCTTCCTGGGCCTAGGCTCCAAACCCTTCCACACAGAGACCCTTGGTGAGCTTCGGCAGATCAGTGTCTCACACAGCTCCCCGAGGACCCCCTTTTCTCACACCACTCATTTCTATCCCAAAGAAGGAGCCAGCATTGCTTGGAATCATTGTACTAAATGCAGTTCTTCAAGATTCCCTCCCATGCCAAGAGTGTAGATGTCTTTTTCTCTGAAGAAGACAGAGGGGTAAGGGAGGAGGAGAGACGCGTCATCTTGAAGTGCGTCCTTTGTTCCCAGCTCTGTGCCATCTTTCTGACCTCACAGATCCATTGCAGGGTAGGCATGATTTTCCCACCGGCAGATGAGGACAGTGAGTGCTGGAGTGGCTCAGGGGACAGGGACAGTTTGCTCTCAGCTTGTGTAGGCACAAGCGGATGCCCTGCTTGGAAGGGCCAGTCAGGGAGCTGTGTGCAGCTCTTCTCAGCAGTTCAAAGCTCTCTCTAATCCCCATTGTCTCCACAGAGGGTCACCTCTTTCTTGGAGTAGGAATTTGAAGAGATCATAAGGTAAAGTCAGGGGAAGCCAAGGGCTGAGGGAAACACCTAGAACTGAAGAGCTACCCCTCAGAGTTCAGATCCACAGAGGGCTGGCAAAAGTATGTTGCTGGCAATGTGGGGTTGTGCAGTATGATTGAAAGAACAGAACTTTGAGTCAGACAGGCCAGGGTTCAAGTCTGCCCACGAAGAGACTTTCTCTACTGGCCTTCTTACTTATCTGATGGACTGGCTCAATTGACCTTTGTCCTCTCTCTGCCCAAAACCCCACTACCTCAGCCTTGGCTTGCTGGTTGACCAGATGGTCCTTTGTCCTTTGCCCATGTTGTGTGTTCACAGCATGTACGTTCCCAAACCTGTTCATGACTGGTGCATTTGTCACTGTAAATAGGTAATTTAATTGAACATAACATACGCCAATTAAACAAGTGCGGAAAAGTTATGTTTCTATGGTAATTAATTTATGCTTTGGAAAGACTGCGAAAAACTTCTTGTAGAATTAGATGTGGGCAAGACTAGAAAAGATCTAAAGAAAAATACAGCATCTATCGTGGGTCTGTGTACACTGATTTCCTTGTGAGGAATCAAAACCAGAAATCTCTTAGGTGATAGCTTGCATGAAAAAGACAACGAGATCTTCATTAATGCAATCTGAGGAATTCTGGTTGCCTTTCTATGCTTCATTTTCCTTGACTGCAAAGTAAACAAAATAATTCCTAGCATGCAGAGCTTGGCTGTGGGGAGAAAGTGAAGCTTCGAGTAGCCCTGCTTTTCTTCATTCCTTCTGTCCCCTTCCTGCCATGGGTACACCCCCAGTTCAGTGTCCCTGGGGCTTTGCCCACAGGGGCCCAGCTGGGCTACTCTGATCGTGACCAGGGATTGAGACAACAGGCTTCTGGAAGAGGGACACCTTCAAAGGGGAAGAGCCTTTCCACAAGTAGAATGAGATTCTGGCAGAGTGATGAAGTGGCAGGTGACAGTGTACACTGGAGGGACTCATTGGTGTTCTCCAAGTCACAGCTTCTATGAGTGACCCTAGATGGTGAGGGTGTGATCTTTCTTTTGTCTTTGATTCTTTCCCCACTTTCACCACCCTTCTCTCTCCCTCCTTTTCCTCTTCTTCTTCCTTCTTCTCTTCTTCTCCTTTTGATTTTCCTTCTAGTTTTTGGTGGTATATTTTTGGAGGCTCTCTACCACTGATCTATATCCCCAGCCCCTTACAGTTTTAATTTTTGAAGCAGAGTCTTGCTAAATTGCCCTGGCTGGCCTCAAACTCTGATAATCTTCCTGTCTTAGCTTTTCTAATAGGCAGGACTGTAGGCATGTACTACTTCACCAGGGTGTTGACAATTATGCCCTTGAAGTGATGCCCCCACTTTCCCTAACTCATCTATTTGGGGGTTTGCACAGCCTCTAGAGAAGTCTTACCCCATGTCAGGGGACTCAAAGTCTTTGAAGGGTTTGGCTCCTGCTCTTGCTTTATGGCCCAGCATCAGGGAGAGGTATAGCCCACCTGCATCCTCAGGCTTGCTGGGCTCTGCCAGCCTTCCCAGGCAGGGCCACACTGCCTACAGTGGGATCAACTCCTTGCTACCTGTCCAGATCTTCCTAAGAACTTGCCACTTGGTCCCGCTTAAGCTCATCCAGGGCTAGGGAATGTAGAGATCCCAGAAGGTCCTGGCTGCATGTCCACTTTTCTTCTTTCTTTCTTTCTTTCTTTCTTTCTTTCTTTCTTTCTTTCTTT
>NDGN011556095.1:0-10233 GCA_002564285.1 Tympanoctomys barrerae | reverse complement strand
TGAGCTGCCCCCCCACAATAAATAAATGTTTTTTTTTTTTTAAAGTACAAATTTATTTGCAATGTTTTCTTAGCAGTTTCAGATCAGGAATAAAGGCAAGGAGACAAACAGTGGCAGGGGTATGAGTGACAGATCTGGTCTGACAGGAACCAGGAGTTAGCATCAGGGCCAAGTGATCCCATGGGCAGCCCCGCCATCCCAAGGGGAGGAGCTGAGCTCATGTGTTTTGAGCACACAGAGGCTGGCACCCGTTTGTGGACCACTGATTATAGGGTTTCAGATGCTAGACATGTGTAAGAATTCTGCATGTGTTAGAATTAGGGGTCGGGGAGATGGCTCAGTAGAATAAGCGCTTCCCTGGCAAGTGCCAGGGTCTGAATTCAATTCCCAGTTCAGCAAAAAAAAAAAGTTATACAAATGCTGAGGCTTTTTGCCCAAGAGCTGAAGGTTATAGGAAAAGGTTCGTTTTGGCTTAGGGTTCACTATGCCACATTTGTCCTGCAGTATAGCTGATGAAGAGGCTCCAGGAGGGCAGGAACTCCTAGCCCAAATATGGACATGACTGGCTATTGCCACAGGGAGGCTGAGTGGGCACTGGTGGCCCCACAGCCACTCTTGTTAAGTGTGAAGCTTGAAGACCTGGCTCCTGTTCTTGCTGTATTGCTTGCTAGTTGTGTGACTGAGAGCAAATTTCTGTGAAACTAGTTTCTAGTTTCACAGAAACTAATCATCTCTCAGTCCACCCTGAGAGAGCTGTGGTGGCCCCTGGAGCAGAGCTTCTGTGCTGGTAGCCATTCCCCTGCTGGCAGGTGCTGGTAGCACCTAGATTCCTAGCTGATTACCCCAGTCAGTGGCCTTGTTGGTGTGAAAATAGTGATTTTGTTGAACATCAAATGAGGCGACAGTAAAGCTCTTCATGTCATTTGCTGGTGCATCTCTGCATCCTTTTCCGTGTTTCTGAGGTAGGGCAGGGTGGGGTGGGGCAGGGCAGGCAGCTGAATGGCCACTATCCTGGTGTAGCCCTCTCTGAATCTGTCATTTCCTTTTCCTGCTGTTTGGGTGGACAGCTCAGCTGTCTCCAGTACTACGCTGGATCCTACAATGTAACTGCAGAGCCAGAGCTGGAGGGCAGCTGCCTGGAGAACCCTAAGTATTACAGCTACATTGCCGTGCTGTCCCTCATCGCCACCATCATGCTGGTGCAGGTCAGCCACATGGTGAAGCTCACGCTCATGCTGCTCGTCACAGGCGCAGCGGCCACCATCAACCTCTACACCTGGCGCCCTGTCTTTGATGACTATGACCACAAACGCTTTCAGGAGCATGCGTAAGATGGAATCTGACTGGGGATCTGCATGGTCTCCTTCCTCCCACCCTAAGTCCCCTCTCTGCCTTGGTGACTTTCACTGGTATGGAAGAAGGGCTTGTGTCTGCTCACAGACAAGTCACTGGTTGGCTCTGGTGTGGCAACAATCTTTTCCATGTCAATGAATGAAGACCTAGGATACCTCAGGTCGACTGGGCAAGGCTTCTTATCCCAGGTATGGCCTGAGCATTTCTCTCTTTCCAACAGCTCTCCCAGGGTGGCCTCAGAGATGGTGCATGTACTTTCTACCCTTGGGCTCAATGGCACAGACAGGTAAGGGCCAGGGTCACTGCATTTCCCCATCCTCCACTTATAGCCCTTCCTCTAGAGACACAATTCAGTGGCCGACACACAAGATCTTGCTCCTTTATAGTTGTATGACCTACAGCATACAGGTTAGAGGATCAGGCATGTGTGCCCCGATGGCTGTGGTAGAAGCAGAGGGATTCTAGCTTGGACTCCAGTCAAGGGCTGTCGTGCACCAAAGACAGTGACATTAGGGAGCAAAGAAGTGTGGTGGGGTGGGCTGAGGGTGGGTGCAGGTGAACTGAGAAAGAAATACACTAAGGAAGATCTGGATGGTCAAATGTCCTCTGTGGGCTCAAAAGCAGGTCTCACATTCATCTCTTGACACAGAAGAGGTTCTCTAAGGGTCCTTTCTAACTACAGCTTAAAGCATTTTATGATTCAGTCATTGAAAAGACCTTCAAGTTAAGACTTTCTAGAAAAGTATTACTTAGTAGAGAGTAGGTAAAAGACTCAAATAGCCCTTTCACAAAAAAGTTTAACTGGCCACTAATAAAAGGCATTCAAATAGTCAGATGCCATTAAAGCCATAACAATATACACACTAGTTTGGAAAAAACTTAAAAAATCTGAGATCAAGTTTGGTGGTAACTCATATGCCTGATAGCAGTATAAATTGGTGGAACTGCTTTTGGAAACAATTTGGGATTATTTAGTAAAGTTGAAAATAATCCTGTGACCCAGCAATTTTGCTCCTACATATACAACCTCAAGAGAAATGCATGCAAATATTTATGTCCAAGGGAGGTGTATAAGGTCAGCCATTATAGTAGTGTTTGTAATACACAGACACATGCACCAAATGGAAATTCAGATGACAACATGAAATGGATAAATTGTATATTCATACAGAATACTATACAGTAACAGAAATTAACTGGAGTACCCCACAAAAATATGGATAAAGCTAGGAAAGCCATGTTAAGACTGTGCCTTAATCCCCATGAAGTCCCACCACTTCGATGTTGGTTTTCCCTTTCTCCCAAAATCTTACATGCTAGTATCCATTTCTGGGATCAGTCAGAAGCTACAGTGGCTATTAAGGGTCTGGGAGTTCACCCTGATGGCCACAGTCTTGAGAAAGCTCTGCTGCTTCCAGGGAACCAGAATTCAATATAAAGGGGCCTAAAAGGGTATGGGAAACTTCTGAGGCTTAGCATGGCACGAAACAACCCAATTACAGGGGTTCCCTTTTCCTGGAGGGCAGGCCACGGGCTCCTTCAGTTACTTTCCTATCTGCTGGCAGGCTGCCCCTGATGCCTTCGAAGTACTCGATGACAGTGATGATATTCATCATGATGCTGAGCTTTTACTACTTCTCCCGACACGTGAGTGCCCCCACACTCTCCTGTCTTCCTGTGCCCAAACCCTCAAGTCTCTAAGACAGCACAGGTCTGAGGACCCTAGTACCTAAGGAAAGCCAGTTTCTTTTCTCAGTGTAGTGTGGGGCCCTGGGGAAGCTACTACCTTCTCAATTTCTCAGTAAGGGTTCTTTCTCAGTAAACAAAGGAAACACTTCTGTATTTCATCCTCTGACCTCTGGGAACCTGAAGTATGGAGGCTGGATGTCAGAGGGCTGGCACAAAAGCTTGGATAAATCTACTCCTTGGGTAAGGCTAATGGTCTTACCCTAATATGGAAGAAGGGACGTAACACAGATACCCCAACATTCACACCAGAGCAAGAGGAGAAAGGAAGAGGGCTGAGAAAAGTTTTGTGGTTAAAAGAGAAAAGGTATCCATGTAAGGATTCCATGTTAGCTTGGGTGCCGCCCAGTGGTGTGTCAAGGGAAGTACAGCCTTCCTTAGCCACTTCCCTGCCAAATGGAGCTGTAGAAAATGAGACCTTAGCTCCTGGTTGGGAGATCCTGGCTCCCCGACCCAGCTACCTGCAAGATAGTCCTGAAGCTAAAATGAGGATCCTAAGCTGATTTTATGCATGCATACCTTCTGGATCTCAGCTATAACCTGAGGCTGGGGTCCTCACTTGCTGTGGGCCAAACCCACGAGGGTGACTTTCCTTGTTATTTACCCACATCCTTTTAGTTTTTCTGAGTGGAAATCATCCACTTATGTCCCAGCACCTCTCTTAAAGTGCCAGCTTTAGAGTACACACTTTGCCTGTGCTTCTATCTGTAGGTCGAAAAACTAGCCCGGACACTGTTCTTGTGGAAGATTGAGGTCCACGACCAGAAGGAACGTGTATATGAGATGCGACGCTGGAATGAGGCCTTGGTCACCAACATGTTGCCTGAGCATGTCGCTCGGCATTTCCTTGGGTCCAAGAAGAGAGATGAGGTAGGGGGTAAGCCCTACAAGCTGGGACCAGGAGCCCAGCTATTTGTCTTCTTTTGCTCTTCCTTCTGGGAGTACCCTGGGGCCTAGAGCAGCAGCATTAGCAGCAGAAGGGAGCAGCGCCACTTGTGAAGGACAGCTGTAGACCCTGCTCAGGAAGCCACAGCTAAGGCCCCATGCAGAGGATGGGACTGGGCCCTGTCCTGCTTCTGTCATTGTGATCTTCTGAAAGCAGCATGGGGTCACCAGCTCCACAAACCCTCTTTTCTCAAGAGCTGGGTTGTTACAAGAGCTGGCAGAGCTGTTTTTCATTTATTCCAAGTTGTGATGAGCTATGCTGTCACTATTCAAAATTGGGATCATCTGAGAGGAGTCTGGGTCTGAGTGTATGTATCGTGTATGGGGAAGTGCACACTTGGGTCCTGCCTCTTTTTCAGGAGCTGTACAGCCAATCCTATGATGAGATTGGAGTCATGTTTGCCTCTCTGCCCAACTTTGCTGACTTCTACACTGAGGAGAGCATCAACAACGGTGGCATCGAGTGTCTGCGATTCCTCAATGAGATCATCTCAGATTTCGACTCTGTGAGTGCCCTCCTGCCCCTCCTGTTAGTTAACTTATCCTAGGTAGATCACCTCTTGGGACAGAAGTCAGAGAAGTGAATAACTACACTGGCTCCATTTCCCTGTCACATCTGTGCCTCTTTAGTTACACAGAACTGCTTGTTCTGAGGGTATGGGAGCCTGGGAATCACATAAGGACCAGCCAACAAGACCTGCAGGTGCCAGGATTCCTCCTGCCCCCAAACTCAGATTCATTAAACATTGTTGAGTACTGTGTAAACCAGGGTATATATTTTTAAATATGTGCTCAGTTACCCCCAGGAGAGCTGGCAGTTGTAAGGTTGTGGAAAATGAGCCTCAACAAGTTAGGCAAGGAGCATGTGGCAGACAGGCGTAGTGAGTGAGCTTTTCTAGGATAGTCTCTTGGCTGCTTTGCAGGGTCCTCATAAATGGACAGAGCTATGAGTTGTCTCACACATCACCTTGCTTCTGTGTCTCTTCTCTGTGCTTAACCCTGGTCTCAGCTCCTAGACAACCCTAAATTCCGGGTCATCACCAAGATCAAAACCATCGGCAGCACCTACATGGCCGCTTCAGGAGTCACCCCAGATGTTAATACCAATGGTTTTACCAGCTCCAGCAAGGTACAGGCATTGGAGAGGGGTCAGGATTCTGCCTAGGAGGAAGAAAAAGGCAGCAAGTGGGAAATGAAATTACATAGATAAAACAGTAACCTGTTTTGTACTGTTGTACAAAGGGCTCCGAAACACATAGCATCAGGATATCAGTGCAGAGACAGAAGAGGCTCATGGAGAAAGTAATGAGTAGAGAAACAGCAGAGTAGACAAACCCTGTGTATCACTGTGCCGCAGGGGAGGTTGTACAGGGCTCAGTGTGTAAGGTGACTGAGCCCCTTTCAGGCTGTACACTTGATGAGAATAGGGAACAGGAGCCATTCCCCCAATGAAAGCCTAAAGTGGGGAACTTGAGAACTCAATGGCTTCCGTGGCCTGTCCTTTTGCTGAGGTATACTAAGCTGTACAGCCACTGTTTAGCTCCCAGAAGGTTGGGAAATGAACTAAGGGGGCCTGGTGCCCAGCACTGTTCATCATCCTGCTTCACACTGACAACTGCACTATAATGGCAGTGCTTGGCACCAGGTTTACAGGGTTCATTTCCCATTTCCGGGTGACATGAACAAAGTTGGGCAAGGGCCTCAAAGGTCTATAAAAACTACCTGAATCCAAATAAGAACAACTACAAAATCTCAAGACCAAGTAACTGGGTGGTGAAGAGACCTGCCTCATGAACGAGTACATAGCAGGCAGGAAGCAAGTTGGATAGATTGTCTTCCCCACCACCATAGCCTAGTCTGCCCTAGGCCTGCTAGTAGGACCTGTGTGATGTGCGAGTTTTTTGTACAGTGGCATGCTGGAACTAAAGCGGGAAGGAAAAAAATGCCACTAACAACTAGTACGAATTGCCCTAGAATGCTGCTAAAGGAAAGCAGCAGGTGAGACTGCCACCACAGGTACAGCCTGGACAGCACCTGATACTTTTACCACTGCTCAATACAGGAGGAAAAGTCAGACAAGGAGCGCTGGCAGCATCTGGCTGACCTGGCAGACTTTGCACTTGCTATGAAGGACACCCTTACAAACATCAACAACCAGTCCTTCAACAACTTCATGCTGCGCATAGGTAAGTGCTTCAGGCTGCCTGCCCTTCTGGTACTAAGACCAGCAGGAAAGACCAGAGGACCCCACAGACCAGGCACATGTAGTGGGGAACAGTGGCCTCAACACATAGAATGAGTGGAGACCTGAAAAGCAGTCATCTCCTGCTATCGCATCAGAAAACTGAGTGATGAAATGGTCAAGTGAGACCTGGCCTTACTGATAGTGAAGCCCAGCCTGGCTAGGAAGTCTGTTGTCTGACTTTCCAAGATCTAGATCATTCTTCCCTTTCAGGAGAATCAGCTTCACCTGCCACTTTCTGCTGGGGTGTGTGTGTTAGGGAAGCTGACCACTGCCACCCCTGAGTAAATTCATCAGCATACCAGGGCAGCCAAAATTTGCTACGGCCCTGGTGAGGAGAGGGTAAACACATGACTTCCAGTAGCTTAGAGATAATGACTCAACAAAGAACATGGGTGTCATGTAACCAGCTTTGTGGTAAGGGTTAGGGGCAGACTCCAAGAGGAGCAGTTGCTTCTGAGCAGGTAATGAAGGCCTAGTGTGTAGTTGTGCTTAACTTTATGTCTCTTACCCTAGGCATGAATAAAGGAGGGGTTCTGGCTGGGGTCATTGGAGCTCGGAAACCGCACTATGACATCTGGGGCAATACAGTCAATGTGGCCAGCAGGATGGAGTCCACAGGGGTGATGGGCAATATTCAGGTATGTCCAGCAACAGAGCTGAGTGTCCTCAGATGCAGGGAACAGGACAAAGGAAAGCAGAACATGTGCTCTCTAGCAACTGTTGCCTTCTGCTGTTGGCCCAGCCTCTAACTTATTTGCAACACTAAGGCTTACCTTCTAGGGGAGATAAGCCAGTCCTCAAAAGTAGTTTTCCCTGAGCAACCCCAGTCTGTCAGCTGGGCCTGCCAGAAAAGCTCCACAAGATAGGCACTGGATTAGGAGAACAGGGAGGGAAAGTACCTGGCCCATGTCCCATATGAGCAACCAGAAGACTATCTTTGGGAAATTGGATGGCTCTGGAGCAGTATTCCTGGGTTCCATGTCCCTCAGCCCAACCCCCAGGGAGCTGGGACAGAGTCCCTATGCTAAGACTCCACTCCCTCCCTGATCCAAGCCCTCTTCTTCTGTTCTTCATGTGCAGGTGGTGGAGGAAACACAGATCATCCTTCGAGAGTATGGCTTCCGTTTTGTGAGGCGAGGTCCTATCTTTGTGAAAGGGAAGGGAGAGCTCCTGACCTTTTTCTTAAAGGGACGAGACAGGCCACCTGCCTTCCCCAACGGCTCCTCTGTGACACTACCCCACCAGGTGGTGGACAATTCCTGAATGGCCTCTGGCTCCACATGGGATGGAAGAATTTATTTTTTTGGAACGGAACAAAGGCATTGGGAAAAGGCAAATAACCAAGTCCCAGTGTCCTCAAATTGATGAAGTACACACTCCCATAGACTTTAGGTTTAAGAATCTCAAGCCTTCATCTGTTTGTGGATATGTAAGCTCTGAGGGTAGCTGTACTATTCTTCAGTGTGCCTGTAGCTTCCCCAGAGTAGGAGTCTTAGGCATAGTACTGGAACAGCCCTGCCAGAGCCCTTGTTGCCACTCAGGCCTCCTTCCCCAGAGAGGCCATGGCCACTGTGAGCATGAGCAGAGCAGAGGTGGAGCCAGCTGCCTGTGCCACTAGGCTGGGAGAAGTAAAGGTTAATCCTTGGCAGGGCCAGGCACTGCTAGAGGATGATATACCTCTGGCTGGAACTTGAAAGCTGAGCTATTGTGAAGGGGATTCCCCTGGAGACCTGGCTGTGTCTCCACATGGTCCCAGTTAGGTGAAATGGCCCTTGTCCTGATAATCTTGAAAGGTTCTTCTGGAACCCTGTCACCTTAGTCATGAGAGCTGAAAGTGCAATATTTCCTTTCATCTGGTGGGGGGAGGGGGGATTATTTCTGAAAGAAAATTATATAAACAGATATACATTTATATTTTTAACCTGTTAAAAAAACACTTTCCAATATTGTCTTGCCTTTGAGCTCTTGCTACAGTCGCCTTTGCTACTGCTTTAAAAGAGAATTTACAGGTATTGACAAAGAACAAGACTGTTTTATTAAAAGCTTTACTCAACTTAAATGGGATCACTGTGGAAATTCTGTTAATGTGTCTTACTAAGTGCTTTGCAGATTCAAACCACTGGTGGCCACCACATGCCTAGAAGGTAAGAATTTGAAGTGAGGCATCCCTTTATTCTTGAGCTGTTGTTTTCTAAAAGGCAGCCAAGCTGATTGACCATCTCCAGAGTTTACTGAAGCTCCCACACATGCCAGAGTCTCATGAGCCTGTGGTCTAGAAGTGGCCATGAGTCCAGTGCTGGGCCTGACATGGGCAAAGAAAGGACAGGAATTGTGAGGAGAACATGACCAGCCAGACAGAGGTTTTACAGCTGTCATCTGGGCCCTAAGCCAAGGAGAAAGTGCCAGCACACTGTAGGCTCCAGGGTGAAATAGTACACCAACAGGCCAAGGAGGTAGGGATGAAGAGTTCAGGGTCAGGAAAGTCATAGCTGGGGTGTGCAAAAGGAACCAGGAAGGGGGAGGGCCTATTTCTGGAATTTCTGGGCAGATGTCTAATTGTGCTTTTTCAAAGTGACTTCTGCTTAGCTGTTACTTGCTTAGCTGTTATTTTATTCAACAGTATTTTACTATACCATATTCCTTATGGCCTAAAATATTGCTCCAAACAAAAGATTACATACATTTAAGTAAATGACCTACATATCATGAACCTAGATTGTTCTATGAACTTTCTTTTCCAAGTCTTAGGAAAATGAGGCGGAATTCTTCAAAGCTCCCATAAACACTAGAATTTCTCTTTAGTATTTCACAAAACGTCTACTGGCCTAAAAAGCATTCTGAGTTTTAGCAAAGATAAATGATCAAATACCTCAAGAATACATGATCTTCGGGCCAGGGAGATGGCTCAGTAGAATAAGCGCTTGCCTGGCAAGCACAAGGGCCTGAGTTCAATCCCCGGTTCCGCCAAAAAAAAAACAAAAACATGATCTTGAGCATTATAACATGGGACCAGGCAATCATGGAAAACTTCCCCAAATCTTAAGTTCTGTGGATTCAAGCTTACTCGTCTTGATGAAGCAGTAGGTGTTCCTGTGGCCAGATGTGCCAACACCAAGCATGTCCTCTCAGCAGCTTGCAGTTCTATGGCTGGCCCCAACAGAAACAGCATTTCAGGAGGCCAGGCTCAACTCTAGTGCTTCTTCTCTTGCAAATGAAGCAAACACCTGATGCAGGGGCTTTGTGCGGAACAACGCTTCATGAGACACTCGCTGCTCTTCCCACAAAGCAGACAGTGCTTCTGTCCCTAAAGAGAGATTCTGTTCATCTGAGTGCACCAGGAGGAATAAGAATCTGGATCATCACTACTCTGGACTCATCGCTTTTTTTGTCTAGAGAGAGCTAAAAGAGGCTGCCCCTTATGTGACCAATGTAATTTTTAGACTAGACACTTAAAGCACATTTTACTCAGAGAAATCTAAGGTGTGAGACTTGTGCAAGTTGCAGAATTTCTGACTCTTAAGAACATTTTACCCATTTTTTTTATTGTGGCAGGCTCAGCCCACCCTAGGGGTGGGATTGGAACACTATGTGATGCCAGGGATTGAACCATGGTCCAAGGGCCGGGGAGATGGCTCAGTAGAATAAGCGCTTGTCTGGCAAGCCCAAGGGCCTGAGTTCAATCCTTGGTTCCGAAAAAAAAGAAAGAACCATGGTCCCTGTGCACTTGCCTAAGCAGGCGGTTTAGACCGCTGAGCCATTTCATTAGACCAATTTTATCCAATGTTTTGTAATTGTGAATCATACTGTGACACATCTAACTGAAAGAAGTTGACAAAAAGTTCTCTTGGGCAATTGTGAAAAATTTCCATTTGGAAAATAGACTCAAGGGGGCTGGTGAGATGGCTCAGTGGTCTAAAGCACCTACTTAGAACAAGCTTAGCAAA
>NDGN011556093.1:4949-25242 GCA_002564285.1 Tympanoctomys barrerae | reverse complement strand
TATTTAGCTCACAGTTACTGGAGGTTTCATAGTTTAAAGCAGCCTGAATTACATAGCAAGACTCTGAGTCACTGCCATCCATACTACAGGGTCTGGAAGAGAGGCTCAGGCACCACTGTGTGTCCAGGATGATCCACTCCATACCTCCAAGAGAGGCTGCCATGCCGTGGAAGGGATAAGGAAGATCATGCTGTCAGTTTAAAGGTTTGTACCTCTCTGGCCCAGCCCCACAAGCCCCATTCTGGTCCTCTACCCCTGACCCTTAAGCCACAGGCTACTCCTCAAGTGGCAACATCCCCATGATTTACATGAGGCTTTGGGGGGACAAACTATAACAGAATGATACATAATTTCAAAAAAAACCACATAAGTTAACAATGGCTATTACATTGCATATTATTGTCTTCAATATGTAGTTGTTCAGAAGACCAAATATATTTGTGATAAATATTTGTGTTGGAGGCTCAACCAGTGAGTGCCTTTGGGACTTGCAGATGCCCAAAGGACTGCTGAGACCATGTCTTGCTTTGGGAATGCAGCCCCTACCAGGTGGTAAATCCTATGTCATGCTAAATGCTGGCAAAAGGCAGATTGTAGATACATGTCTCAGTTACTTTTCACTCATTACTGGGACAAAATACTAGATACCCAAAATTAAGGAAGGAAACGTTTATTTAGCTCACAGTTTATGGAGGTTTCAGTCTACACTCCACTGGCTCCCAGGCAGAGAGCAGCAGTTCATGGCAGCAGAAAACAGCAAAGAGCAAAGGGAAGGGCAGCAGCTGCAGCTTCTATCCAGCCTCTCTCCCCTCTATATTGTAAACAATCTGCCCTGGGCTGTGGTTGTAGAACTCATACAATATCCATGCCCTCCTCTTGCACAGGATGAGGATGTTTATAAACTAAGAATCCTGGCTCTCCGATGAGTCACTTCATTAAAATTCTAAATTTCTCAAGTTGACACAATATGTATCAACCAGTACAAATACATAGAAGTAAGGGAGGTGCAGCTTCTAATAATACATACTAACAAGAAAAAAATTGTTACTGAATGTGTCTTACCTAAGATCCTAACCTAATCAATGGCTGACAAAGGTAAAATCAGATGTTTGCAAGCTGTAAACTTTGGCTTTGATTTCTGCTTTCAACTGTTTCTTCCAGAAATTTTCATGGTTGAGTAATTTGTTATATGAAATTTTAATCACATTTACATGAATTTACATTCTCATTACAATTTACAATTCCCCTTTAGCCAATGATTATGATTATGATTTTGGAAAAGCCACTTACACCCAGTTTTTGTGAGAAGAAAAGAACTTTGGGAAGGTGAGACCAAACTTCCCTTTCTCTCTTAGCACACATGCGGAGCACTTTCTTGGGCTTGGTTGTGCCCTGCTTCAACATTTGAATCTCCAAAGACTTTTAGGAATGTGCCCTGAGTCTTGTATGATCCCATTCACATACTCTGCAATGCCTCACTGGCTAATACCGACAGCAGGGTACTTTGGACCACTGTCAGCCGTATTCCTATGGCAAAACAGTTTGCAGATCAAAGTGATTAGCAAGACTTAGAGTGCCAGCATTGACAATCAGGTCTTAGGACCCCTCTCCAGCACTAGACAGCTGCACAGAAGCCGTCTACACCGTGATTTAACACTGTGAACTTGTTTTGAAACAGCTCTTGTTGCCACCAGATGTCCAACAATGGCTATTTTTGCAGGCTTTACACGGTCCCTGCAAAGCACATGCATGTCATTTTGCTTCAAAATGTGCTCCACCAGCAGCAAGTCTCGACACCATCTCCTATCCCTGATTTCCTGAGAAGAGAAGGCACCAGGGTGCAGCCCAGAGCCTTCTCTGAATCAATTGCTGAGGCTCAGGCTTATCTAGAGTCACCCATGTTTTCGGGCAGTTTTGTGCACTTTGGTGGTGCTGTGAACAGATTGATGCCAATAAGCCATTTGAGATAAGAACTAATTGGAAACAGAAGGTTGAAGAATGATTATGTAGGGAATGAGCAAAGGGGACAGACAAGTAATTATTCAGGCAGAATTTCTTTACACAAAAGGCAGATGGAAGAGGGAACAAAATTCCAAAGTCTGTGGCAGAAGTAAGCAGCTGCACATTTCTTTTTTGTGTATGGAAAGCAAACAGAGTGATTCACTGGGTTGGTATTAGGCTCCAGGGATCCCTAGGGATTCTCAGCATGTTGGCAGCCAATGGCGTGTAAAACAACTCAGTGGTCCCAACCAAGCTCACCTCCTCCACTGCTTCTCATTGTGAGACACACGAGAGGAGATTTCAGGGAAAGACTGAGGAGCAAGGGCTTCCGGTGCCTGTGCGGACCACGGCAGAGGTGTGTGACCAAGAAGGCAGGAAGTAGCATACATAAATATTCCACCTTTGTCACAAGTCATCAATCAGATTCAATTGAAATTTCCATTCATAAATACAAGCTCAGTACCAAAAAAAAAATCAGGAAGAGAAGAATTTGATAATATAGTTCTTCAAATGACTGTACAGCTACCGGGCTGCAGCTAAATAAAGCTGTATGATAACAAAACTATGATTTGTCTTGGAAAGACAAAGACAATAATAATTAGTAATCAGGACAGGAAACTGAGCTGCACAACAGCCCCCCCCCCAAAGCAAAATCCATTAGCAGCAGCCTTACTCAGCAAGAGTAATTTAAAAGCTGTTTAACTGTACTGCATACAAAAATACAAAATGAGGACAGAAAAACATTCTTCTTTTTATTCCAGGCTCACATCTATCTATGTATTTATCCTTCAATTTGTGTGTATGTGTGGAGATTAAAGGGCAAACTGACTGAAAGAACATTCGAGGGCACCCCCTCCCACAGGCTGATAATCAAAAGGAAGTTAGACTCCTAGTTATCTGTGACAATAAGTCCTTACCTCAAGTTTTGCAGTGGTGCGACAAAGACACATAGAAAACCACACAGACAAGCTAATAAGTAAACATGTATAAGGTTTCATGAGAGGTAAAGATGATAATTTGGTAATAAGGCATAAAAATATATTTATGTACAATTATTAAGGAAAACAAAATGATAACAGATTTCAGGACAAGAGGAAAAATAGACGTACAGATAGGATAAGGTATGGGCTTTTTCACTATTTGGTTGGATCAGTTTTTTACAAACTGATGTTGCTGCACATTCAGTTGTACCCCCTTTCTTGTCCCTGACTTCTTTGTCCTCCCTCCTCTGAGTCTGTAAATTTCTTCCTGCTTTAGATGACACCAGAGATCTGTTTGTTTGACTTTTCTTGGCTGTTCTCCTCTAGCTAGATCAGACTTTTTCCTCTAGCTGAATGTCTTCTAGACTTTTCTAGCTGCTCAAGCTTCTAGTTAATCCTGCAGTGCATCTTCCAATTATACATTTAGTTATCTGTTGGTTAATCCTAGTCTTCCCCCACTGCTAAATTCTCTTCAGACAGGGATTAGCATGTCTTGCTGACCACTACTGTGACAGATCCCCAGCCACGAGCCTGGCACTAAGTAAATGCTCAATGAACATTTGTGTTTCAATTACCAAGCACCAATCCCGAAGCCTCTCATGCATCTTGGTGCATAAGGAAAATGGTCAGAAGTTGCAAAACTAGACAAGGAGACCACTATTTGCAACAAAACATTCCTGTTTTAAAAATCTAAAAATCTAGTAAGGAGAATTTTACTACTTATAGGCAGATAACAAAGCTAATAACAACAATGATCATATAATTTTATTATCTGCATTATATATGATCATAACAACAACAATGATATCTATGGCTTACACAGCAATTAACCATGTATCAGGCACTGCCCTAAAATGTCACTTACATTAATTGTTTAAATTTTCTAGTACTCCATGGATGTAGGTATTATTATGATCTCCATTTTAGAAAGGAAGATAACTGAGGAGCAAAAACAAAAAAGTATATATTCAAATTTATATAGTTATTAAGTGTTTAAACTTATTTTAATTAATCAGGGTTCTCCAGAGAAGTAGAACCAATAGGATGTGGATTGTAAATAGAAAGATTTAAGAAATCGGCTCACAGGATTGTGTGACTACATAAGTCTAAAATCTGTAGGCTAGGGTAGTAGGCTAGGTGTCCACATGAAATTGTAGCTCAAGTTCAGAGACAATCTGCTGTAAGAATGCCCACTTCTTCCAGTGAGGGCAGTTTTTTTTCCCCTAAGGCCTAAAACTGGTTGAATGAGACCCATATATTTCAGATCTATTTTAAAATCCTTTAATCTCAATGCTAATCCTGCCTAAAATATGCTCACAGCAATAGCTAGACTCATGTTCGATCAAAACTTAGTCCATTGGCTTAGCTAAGTTGACACACAAAATTAATCATCAAAGAATGAAAATATGAATTTTATCTATTCCAATAGTGAAATGCTTGATAAAGACAACAGCAAGGCATTTAGGCTTTATTGGTTAACTAAATCATTCAGTTTGAATTCAACGACAGTATCAATTTACCCTTGAAGATTGTTTTCCTTATTTATGTAATAGATATTTCATAGTTACAATAGGTGTGTGTGTGTGTGTAAACTATAGAATCACTTTGTTTTACTAATTTTGACAGAAAAAAATGGTTCCTCATTTTCTGGAAATACTATTAAATATCAAAATGGCCAAAGTTGAACTATAGGTCCAATAATTTAAAGATAACATATTGTTAATTAACAGATCTCAAGCAAGTTTCAATTGACAGGGCAAATGCCAAGCACACTAAAGCAATCCACATACCACTTTATACTAAAACAGCAGATGAATTAAATTCGCAGTGTGATTTAAATGCAGGACACTGAGCAGAGGTGACCATCCCAGAGTTCAAGCTGCAGTTCTAGATGAACTAAAAGTGATCTTTCAGTAGAGACAACCATGCACGTTCTGAACGCCCACACATTCTTCATGGCAGCAGCTAGGCAAGCTTCCACAGAAAGCTACTGGTCCGAGCTTCATGCTCATTCTTTAGTGTGAGGTATTGTATCTAATAAGTCAAGACCGAATGCCACAAGGGCTGCACTGTGGTTAGCATATTAGACATAGTAGGGCCTCCAGTAGTTGGTCACATGCGCAAAATAAAGTTTATTGTGTATAAGCTGCCATTGTGGAGAGGCAACTCCTGCCAAATAGGAGCACAGATTTAGTTTTCCTTACTTTTCACATCCATAAAATAGACATAGAATTTACAAATTATGGATGTTAAGTCATAACAGAAAACCTAAGGGACACAATTTTAGTTTGTTGAGAAGTTTCCATGCTTATTTCATTTGCCCCAGCTATTCTCCTTCTGTGTGTCTTCCTGAGAGAGTTGAAGACATCCTATTACAGTGACACGTGGTTACTCATGGTTACAGCAACACAGCTCAGAGCAGTACAGTTTGGAAGCAGCCAACTTGCCCAACAACAGACAAATGATTAAAGAAACTATAGTATTTATACACGATGGATTCCACTCTACCATAAAAAGATAAATTTGATTTCTGTATAGGAAAATAGATGTAGTTTGAGACCAGAATGTTAAGAGAAATAAATCATGCACACAAGTAAAATAGGACATGGCTTACCATATGTGGGAAATCCAAACAACAAATAAAGAGCAAAATAGAAGTTAGTAATAGGAAATAGGGAGAAATATCTTTTCTCAATGGGAAGGAGATCCCCATAGATAAAAAGAAGAGTGAGGTAGGGGCTGGGGGGGAAAATAAAAGAACCGACATGTGTTCTGTCCATGTACCAACTCCCCACAAGGAATGTGATCATCTTGTACTGCAAACATGTACTAAGGAAAAATAAAAACTGGAAAAGGAGATGCAATGTTAGCGTCTCGCTTCTTAGACAACAGCTTTTTCTGTAAGGCAGAGCCTGGCTTTGCAAAAGGTGCCCGCTAGAGAACTGGAGTAAATATTTGCAAAGAATTTTTTTTTTTTTGAGAGCTGAGGAAAAACAGAAACTTCTTGCTCAGAACTTTTATCCATCATTAAAATAGGTACCCTGAATCCTGGCAACGGATGGCATTCCGCTCCACCTCCTGACCCATCCACTCTTTGGAATAATCCACAGTGGAGTTGATGTATCTGCACATCCCAGGAAAAATAAAACTTTGCAGGTCAGTTCCCTCAGGGCAAGACATGCAGCTGAATGACAGCTGTATCAGTTGCCAGAAATAGACATCAGTTCATCTAAAACATTCAAGTTAAAGGGTCTAAATTGAGGAATCAAAATTTTATGTATAACTAGCGGCATGATAATTGGTGACTTGGAACACCAAGAAGCAGTGTTTACATTTCAAACATAGAGAGCTTGATTTTCCTGGCATGAACATGAAAAAGACAAAAAGGCTATGCACAGTTACACAGGAGGAAACATGCTTCAACGATGAGCATTTCACTGAAAATGACAAAAAGAGCTTCTGGGAAAACCGGGAGGACAAGAGAACTGAGTGAACAAGAAAGGGATTTACACGTAGAGAGTGTGTTTAAAGGGGCGGCCAGGCCCTTTATGACAAGGCGAGTAGAAAAAAAAAAAATTCCATGATTTTCCCTTTGCCTGGTCCCTCTGCTCTGAATGGCAAGGGGGAGCAAAATTTTGATTAATTATCTGCTGGGTCCCTCAGAACACAATGGCATGAAAACACAATTCTGTGGGTTCAAACACCAGAAAAAAAATGGAGATTAGGTTGAAAAGGATATTATGGAAAGGATGTGATAAATACATTAGGTCATGAGAGAACACAGAAAGGAAGAGGTGAATTGTGAAGCTGGTCAGTGGAGAGGGGAAAGAAAAGCAAGAAGTCCTTGCCAGGGGGCTGTGTAAACAACCACAAACGGAAGGGAATTGCTCTCCTAAATTACAAGTGAGAAGTTGGAAGAAGCAGTCACCGGCCAGCCAAACAGAAAAGTGGTAGGAAAGAAATGCTTTGGGAAGAAATACCAACAATAAGCTGTTTCATGTCGCTCCCCGTATAGGTCTGGAGCACATTGACCTCATTTGGTGCGCAGGTGGCCTCATCTGAGAAGCAAAGACGAGTCAGGAGGAAAGCAGAAATGTGCACCAGGGCAAAGCCAGGAAGGGGAAGCGGGAGGGGTCATTAACATGCACAGCAGGTGGCCACTGAGCCCTGGTGAGTTAATAGGATCCCCCAGGTAAAACAGCAGATGAAGGCCAAATGAGAGAGAAAAATCACGGGATAGGCACCGAGAGCAAAGCTAACATAATAAGAGCAAGAATTGGATTATACAGTGGATTAGAAAAAGGAAGTATTAAATTTTAGTAGAAAGGGGAAGAAAACGCCTGTAAAATAAAAAGGAAATTGCTGAGGAAGAGGGACTCAACATGAAACGTAGTATTTAGCTCATTGCACAAAACTGCTACAGACTGGAGACAATTCAATTATCTTAGTCCACAGGTACCAAAATGTTGGAATATGTTAACAAGACACACGCGCACCACGCGTGCCATGCACACCACCCGGCCCCTTAGGGCCTGCAGTATTGGTATAGTGTTTCTATCCTTGAGATGATAGGATGGGATCTTAGAAGAGCCGCAAGAACACACAGCCAGCTGCCGTGGCTCTGAGAGCCCAGCCTATCAAACATCTGTGATTATCATCAAGTTCTGTCTCCTATTTGATAAGACCGAATGTTTAAATACTGGAAGCCATGGAAATGCCAGAGTTGCTTGAAAAGAATGTTCTGGGTAGAATAGTAGTTGTAGTAGAATTGGTCCCCTTGCCTTTCAGCTTGCATTCTCCTTGTCTTCTGAACAAGTCCAGCTTCTTAGCATCTTGAAAAGACACTTTGCCAGTTACCATGGTATGTGTTTAATCACTTCTGAGCCCAAGGGTTTATTTCTGGGGTTTTAGTCCTTATTAAGAGAACTGTTTTTTCAAATCATAAAGTGCCTTTTTCCTAGTTTTGTGACTTGCTAGCATACTAATATATTCTCCGGCTTCTTGGGTTCTCAAAATGAATGGTTTGAAAAACCGTCATCCATAAGTCAGACGCAGGTTAGAAGTGGAAGCATTTTTCCCTCTGCCCGTCCACTTCAATATTTTAAAAGGCCGTTATTCTTCATGCTTGCGGAAAGGCACACAGCCCCATTTCAATTTCCCCTGCATGCAAGCTCACATTGCTCAAGATTTTGCAATAGTTTATAGAAGTGACAGCATGCTAGAGTTTTGCTTTTGTGGTATGCTATATGCGTGCATGTGTGCATGTGTGTGTGTGTGTGTGTGTGTGTGTGTGTCCCCTTCCAAAAGGAAGTTGTTCTTTTTACCTTTTGGGGGCTGGGACAGAGAATGAAACCATCTCCAGTTTACATTCGCTTTGTCAGCCTGGCAAGCAACCATCTGTTTCAGCTGTTGAGTGCGATCTGTCAGTTTTGTTTTAGGTTGCAATGCAGTGGCAGGAGCTTGCTCATTGTTGTCTTCTTAGGGAACTGAGAGGTAATTAACCATTCCAGTACTGACTACAAAAGAAATGGACACTCTCAAGGTTGGGCCAGATTTTTGCTTTCTCTAGCGCTGGAAGTACTACCAAAAATTTGAATAGCTGTTCATCATTTTTCATTGTTCCCTAAAGAGGCAACATTTTCTGGTATATAATTTCATTTCAGTGTCTCTGCAAAGATGAAACAAAGTCTGGGTGCTGCAGACAAACAATCAAACTACGACAGTGACAAACACCCTGAGAGACTTCGTTCACCAACATGGGAAAATGGAGAAGTCTTTCACAGTTGATATGATGAGGGAGCTGGGGACTAGGAAGTAGGTGGGAAGAAAGATGGACGTAACTTCATGAGACACCATTGTACTAACTAAAACACCTGTGGAAAGATTTTATACTTCCCTCCAACAGATTTTATACTTCCCTCCCTCCCTTGCTTTTTTCTTCCTTCCTTCCTTCTCTTTTTCTTTACTTCTTTCTTTCATTTTAGTCTTTGTGAGAAAGGATCTTGCTATGCAGTTCAGGATGTCTTTGAGCTCTCTTTATAGGTCAGACTGGTCTCAAACTCACAACGATCCTCCTGCCTCAGCCTCCCAAGTACTCAGATTCCAGGCATGAGTCACCATATCCTGATAATTTTTCAGACTATTCCTCTGTCATTTTCATTCCTTCTTTCTCTTAAGTCTTGAATATTTTGTTTTGTCTTTTTTATCATAAACAAAATGTAGTCATCAGATTGCGAATTACAAGATGTTGAAAAATGACTTAAATGGATTGCAAAATAGGTTTTAAGAATTTTTAGAAGGAGTTGTGCTACAAAAAGTGAGAAGAAACTGACTCATTTGCTGTTTTATCTGACATACTAAGATCTCCAAAGACTCTATAATGAACTGTGTGTATATTATTTAAAGAAGCTAGTCAAGCACAGACACTTCCCTATTTCCAACTGATTGCTTTTTCTTTATCAGCAACTTAAAAAGTTGGATGAAACAGGGTTAAGTACAGGATGAAATGAGAAAATACTCCTCAGTGATGTAAGCTGGATATGCTACACGTGTGTCCATGCATACAAGGGCAGGGATTGAGTACCAGGGCTCTCATCCTCTGGGTATCTCTCCTAAAACTCATTTTTCCATTTTTCCAGGTCACTTTCTAAATTTAATTTTTCTATTCTAACGTTTATTAAACTTTAAATATTAATCATTAAAGATCTTTTATGTAGCAACAAAAACTATGGTGCTTTCATTAATGAGAGTAGTTATCCATGTCTTGCTCTCAATATTCCTTCCATAGCCTTTATCAGATCTAGGGTCTTCCATCTTTCCTTTCTCAATATTGATGTTACCTGCAAATAACCATGATTTGACTTCTTCCTTTCCAATCATTATTCCTTTTATTAGTCTCTCTTGTTTAATTGTTCTGGCTAATGTTTCCAGGGCTATATTGAATAAGATGGTGGCAGTGGACATCCTTATTGCATGAATTTGATTTCTTTCTTTCTTTTTTGATAATGTTACCTAGAAGTTATGAATTTTATCTATTTTTCAACAAAATAACTCTTGGATTCATTAATTCTTTGTATTGTTTTCTTAATCTCCATTGCATTAATTTCTGCTCTAATCTTTATAATTTTCTGCCTTCTTAGGGCTATGGGCTTGACCTGCTCTTCTTTTTCTAGAACACTGAGTGCAGCATAAGATTGTTTAGTAAGGATTGTTCTGTTTTCCTGATGTGAGAACTTACTACTATAAATTTCCTTAAGACAGCTTTCATTGCATCCCTCAGGTTCCAGTAAGTTGTATCTGCATTTTCATCTCATCATAAATATTTTTAAATGTCTTTTCTAATTTCATCTGTGACCTATTTATTGCTCAGGAGGGTATTATTTAACTTGCACGTGTTTACAGTGTTTTTTGTGGCTTCTTTTGTCAATAATTTCCCATTTCACTATGGTCAGATAATTTGCATGTGAGAATTTTGATTCCTTTGCATTTACTTAAATATGTTCTGTGTGCTTGTATATGGTCTATTTTGGAGAACGTCCCACATGCGGATGCAAATAATGTATATTCTGATGTTGTTGAGTGGAACACTATGAAGGCCTATTATAAGTTTGATGTAGGGCTGGCAAGATAGCTCAGAGTACAAAGCACCTGGTTTGGCTAGTGCAAGGAACAGAGTTCAATCCCAGGTTCCATATGCTGTACCCCACTGCCGGGGAATGTTGAGCTAGCGACAGAGTCTGGGCATGGCGGCTCACACCTGTAATCTCAGCGCTGGGGAGGCTGAAAAATCAGAGAATCACCATGCATCCAATCTGCATAGTAAGACACTGTCCCAAATACACAATTTTTTTTAAAAAAAAAAGTTTGGTTTAGTTCTGTTACTTGCTGATTTTTTGCCTAATATATGTATCTCTTTGTGACTATATATCTCTTTGTGGCACTATAATCTCTCATTACAATTGTGTTATTGCTCATTTGATTTTTCATGTCTGTTAACATTTTTCTTATATAGTTAGGTGCTCATACATTGGATGCATATATATTTATGACTGTCATCTCCTCCTCTTGCATTCTTCTCCTAACACATATATAGTGACCTTCTTTATGTATTTCAATCATTCTTGGTTTGAAGTTGACATTGTTAGCAAACAGAATAGCTATCCCTGCTTTTTTCTGAGTTCCTATCTCATAGAATATTGTTTCCAATTTTGTGTATTTCATTATAGGCATTTTATTTTGAGTTAAATGTGTTTCTATAGACAGAATATTGCTGATTTTTTTTTCTCAATCCACTCTGCCAGTCCATTTTTCATTGGTGAACTGAGGCCATTTACATTTTTGATTATAATTGATGTGTATTGGCTTATCTTTGTCATATTATTTTCTTGCTGGATGTTCCTTACTTTTTCCCTCTATTTAATTATTTGGTCTGTTTGTTTTTTTTCTTGTTGTTGTTCTTGAAGTTGTGGTCATTTCTGTCTCTTCTAGAGAACAGCTGTCATTCGTCTTGGTAGCCTTGGTTTGCTGGTTATGAATTTCTTCAACTGTTCTTTGTCATGGAAGTATCTTGCCTCTTCATTAAATTTGAAGGATAGGTTTTCAGGGTACATCAACCTGAGTTGGAAGTTGTTTTCTTTCAGGACTATGATACTCCACTCCAAACTCCTCTTGATTTGATTGATTTTTGTTGGGAAATCTGCTGTGATTCCAATGGACTTTCCATTATAGGTGATGTGTTTCTTTTCTCTAACAGCTTTTATTATTCTGTCATTTTGCTCAATTTCTGGGATCTTGATTATTATGTTTCTAGATGTAGATTTATTTTGACCATGGATAATTAGAGTCCTGTATGCCTCACTTATCTATATGTCAGATTCTTTTCCCATGCTTGGGAAATTTCCTGCTACTACTTCTTCAAATAGTATTATTATTATTTTTTTTTTGTCATTTGTGCTGACTCCTGCTGCTTTGTTGATACCTATTAATCTTATGCTCTTTTTCTTTACATCATCTTGTACATTTCGAATTGTTGATTCCTGGTTCCTTGTTGTTTATAAAAGATATTTCATAGTCACTAGCAACATTACTCTATTCAAGGTCTGAAAGTCTATCTTCAGGTTCATTCAAGTGGTTTTACCAGCTTTCAATGGAATTCTTAATTTCCTGAATATCTGTTTGAATCTGTTTCATGTATTCTAATTTTTTCTGTATTCTTTGCTTGATGTTTCCATCACTTTTCTATTCTTCTCTACATTTTTAAGTTTGCCTTCTTTAGATGTGTTGAGCAATTCTTTCATGACTGTTGTCCTTTCTTTTAGACTTGAGAGATTATTGTGATTTCATTTCTTCTATAGCCTGATGCACTTGTTTCTTTAATTCAGTTGCTACCATTTCATAAATTTCAGGTATGTGATTTCCATGCCCTTCCACATTCTTATCTCTTGCACTTGTCTTGGGTTGGCTGGAGGTCTGAGTTTACCTTTTGCTCCTTTTTTTTTTTTTTTTTTTTTGACATTTTTGAACCTCTTAACGTTCACTTGGATTCAGCAGCTCTGCAAGGGAGGGGAACACTGGTGATCAAGGCTCCCACAGTAGTGTAGTGGGGTGGGGTAGGTTCACCAACCTCTCATTATATTCAGTGTGGCTTCCACCACAGTGAAGGGGGGACAGTGAGCTGCAGCTCAGGAAGACTCCAGTGATAATGAGGGCAAGTCAAAGTTCAGCAAAGCTTCTGAGACTATAGTGAGGATAAGTAGGTCCCCATAGCTTTCTGGTTTCCACTTGCTTTTGGCAATGGTGGAATAGGCCACAGCCAAACTCCTGCAGAGCTTCCTTGCTGGTAGTGAACACGGGCCAGACTCACTAGGTCCATGTAGCTGCCTGGTGTCTGCATTCCTCCTAATTTTGAATAGTTTTTCCTCTTACTAGGTAAATGCTCACCAGTTTAATTTCTAATTTGACTGTAATAGTGATCTGTGAGACAGATCCCCCCTTCCACTGCTCACCTTCAACTTCAGATCTTCCCTCCTGCACCTTCCCCTGATGCTCTTTCTTCCCCCACAATCATTACTGTGGGGTTTAGATGCCAGCAAGCCCACAGAGTTGAGCACAAGTAAGAGAACCAATACATGATGCACCCATCCGCCCTCTCACAAAAAATCCACCTAAAAGACTAAACCCAACTAGTGCAGGCATTTCTGTAGCTTTTTTTTTTTAAATGAGAGGGAACTAAAAGAACCCTTTTCTTGGATAAAAAATATTTGGGATCTGAGATAGGGAGCCCTAACCTTGTTCACCTAGACATGATACTAGAAGAGACATGATACTAGCTATGCATTTCTCTCAGAGAGTTTTGGCCAACAAATTTCTTTTCATTTTTAATTTTTTTCCAAATGACAATCCAAGTGCAAATAATTATTGCAGATACAAATAAAAGTAACATTGTTGAAACCTTGTGGCCTAGTAAGATTGGCCATCTTCTAGGCACTCACATTACATCTGTCATGTGACATTCATGCAGAACATTCCTTTGCCAGGTCAGCCCTTGTTTCTCCACACTCTCTGCCTGGAAGCCTACTGGATCTGTTAGAAGATTAAGGGAGACTTTTGCAGCTGGAAAACAGACATAAACACTAAATAAACATTTTAGCTGTGTTATGCTCTGATAAAAATTCATTTAAAAGAGCAAGCACTATAGTTTTCTGAACTCTCCTCTAGGTCATTCTACTTCCAAGTCTTCAAGGTCTTTAGAACTCTGCTTCATAGCACAGGGTCAACGCTTCACATTTGAATATAGAAACTGAAACAGGAGCCTTAATTTTCAATATTTCTATTGTTGGTACAAAAATTTTGCTTCCAAAAATATATTAACAGTGATAAAGTTTTTGTTTCAAAAAGCAATGTTGAAAAGGCTTCCTTAAAAATGTTTTGGTTTAACTAAGGGATGTTAACTAAGATAGTTGTAACTTCAATTTATTTGTGGCTGAGGGACAGAAAATTAACTGAGACATATCTCCTTCAAGATTCTAAAAAATGAACTACTGGACTACACTGGATTATTCTGTTGAATTCTCTCACCTACAATATTTAAATAGCAATAGAATAACCATCTCTGACAAAACTAAACAGAAAAAGGTGATATGAATGAAGGACCATTTTGTATCTATATATACAAAATAGGATAGATATACAGCTACTTTCTCTTCATTCAGAGAGAAGAAAGACTTGTACTAATAGTGTTTGGACAGGATGTTCTCTCTGTATCTTTTACTATGAATAGCCAGTACGAAGAAAACAATATGTAATTTCTTCAACAAATTATTTATATTGAAGAAGAGTTCCTTACCTGTAAAGAAAAAAAAAACACTAGTAAGTTTTTCTTCCTTGAAAAAAGATGCCTGAATTTTTTTTAATATTAATTTTATTGAGAAAGAAGTAGCAATGAGAAAGTTTCAAAATAGGTTAGTAGGACAGTTACAATAAGCATATTGTTCTCGTAGTAGTTATTCATATTGCAAGATGCAGACACGATATGTTGTCTAAACACTATTAGTTCAAACTTTTCATTCAACTAAGAGAAAGTAGTTATATATCTATGCTAACTACTTTGTATATACAGATATATATTTTTTTCACTACAAAATGGTCCTTCATTTATATCCCCCTTTTTTGTTTACTTTTGTCAGAGATGGATATTCCATTGCCATTCATATATTGTAGGTGCATGAATTCAGCAAAGTAATCCAATATAGTCCCATAAATGTCTCAAGTCAACAACTTCTGGCATTGTCAGTCATATAGATAACCCACTACTATTATAGATACTTAATTTTTTTAATAGTGGCATTGGGTGTAAAGACAGAATGTTGACTTTAAGGCATGAATTTGTTGAACAAAAGAGACTAGCTGCTCATGAAAAGTGTAATGATCAAGGCTATTTGCAGATATATTTTGTGAAGTAGTCAGTGAAATGATGGGGGAAAAAAACAAGCTGTCTCAAGACTACATATTTCTTCCATTTTCCATTACTGGTTAATTAATTTAGAATACTATGGATTGCAGAAGATGTGATACTCTACATAGAAGGACCTAATAATTCCAAGAGAGTTGTAGATTTAATAAGCAAATTCAGTAGGGTAGCAAGATACAAACTCAGCACTCAAAAATCAATAGCAATCTATGCACAATAGACACACAGAGTGAGAAATTAGGGAAACCATGCCTTGAATAATAGCATCCATAAAATGAAACACTTAGGAATCAATCACACAAAGGAAGCAAAACTCTTATGCAGTGAAAATTACAGTAGTGTGAGAAAAGAAATCAAAGATGATTTCAGAAAATGGAAAAATAAGGGCCAGCCACATAATTCAGCGGATTAAATCACATGCTTAGGAAAATGCAGCCGCCAGGTTCAATACACTGCAGGCCTTGCCAGCCCTGCCCCCAAGGCATAGCGAAACTGGGCTTGGTGGCGCATGCCTATAATTCCAGTGTTTGGGAACACAGGTGAATCACTATGAGTCCAATCTACATAGTGAGACCCTGTAGGCCCTTACTAAAATAAAGTAAAAATAAATAAATAAAAATAAAAGAAAATGGAAAGATATTCCTTGTCCTGGACTGGAAGAACCAACACTGTGAAAAAGACCATACTCCCAAAATTGCTCTATAGATTTAACATAACCCTGATGAAAATACCATCAGTATACCTCACAGATCTAGAACAAACATCTGGAATCAAGAAAGACCTACAATATCAAAACAATCCTGGGCAACAAAGGAAAGACAGGATGCATCACAATCCCTGACTTGAAATTATATTACAAAGCTACCTTGATAAAACAAGCATGGTACTAGAAAATTTAAAAACAGACCTGAGGATCAATTGAACAGATTAGAAGATGCAGATACAACTAGAAACACACTCAGCCTCTTTATCTTTGACAAAAGGGTCAACTATGTTCAGTGGAAGAAAGATAGCCTCTTTAATAAATGGTGCTGGAATAACTGGCTTTTCAACTATGAAAGGCTAAAATTAGACCCTTGTCTATCACTATGCACTAAACTACTGTTAAAATGGATCTAATATTTAAATGTTAAGATAGAAACACCATTGCTTCTTGGGCTTTTGGCTAAGATCAAGTATAAAACAGAAACACTAAATCTTCTGGAGGAAAAAGTAGGTAGAAATCTTGAAGATATAGGAGTTCTTGAAAAAAACAAACTGCAAGAGGAATATTTCTCAGAATCAACAAGTGGGATCTCATGTTTTTGAAAAGTTTATACGTGTCAAAAGAAATCACCAACAGAGTAAGCAGAAAACTCATGAGTTGAGACAAAAGTATAGCCAACTTTCCCTCAGAAAAAAGGACTTCTATCTAGAATATACAAATAATTAAAAAATAATCAGATCCTTAAAATTCAAAAAATGGGCATCTGAATTAAATACATAATTTTCAGAGGGAAAAATACAAATGGCACATAAATATATAAAAAAATATTCAACATAATTGACCATTCAAGAAATGCAAATTAAAATAACCCTGAGGGCTGGGGAGATAGGTGGGAAGTCTAAGTGCCTGCCCTGGTGCATGCCTGTAATTCCCGAATTGGGAAGGCTAAGGTAGGTGGATCATTACGAGTCCTAGCTATATAGCTAGATGCTGTGCCAAATAAATAAAAGATTAAAATATATATTTAAAAAAATAACCCTAAGATTCCATCTCACTCCAGAAAAAGTGGCTTTCCCCAAGAAGTGAACCAATAACAAGTGCTGGAGGGGCTCTGTGGAAAAGGAACCCGTGTCCACTATTCATGGGAGTATAGACTGGTATAACCACTATGGAAATCAGCCTGTTTGTTCCTTAAAAAAACTAGGACAGGAGGCCCCATTCAACCAAACTCTTCCCTTCTGGATTGTTTCCAGAAGAACCAAAAACACCATATCACAGCAATACGTGTGCAGCCATGTACACAGCATCACAATTTGTCACAGCTATGGAAACAATTGAAATGCCCACCAACTGAGCAATGTATCAAAAAGATGTGGTATGCTTACACAATAAAGTATTACTCAGCTATAAAGACAGATAAATTCAAGGCTTTTTATAGATAAATGAATTAAACTACAGACCATATTCATAAGTGAAATCAATCAGACCTGCATATGTAAACTCTGTATTGTCTCACTAGTGCAAGAACCTGAAAGTGTAAGTAAAATCTGAAAGTACATTAGATACCTTGAAAAGGGAAGAATTTGTTCAAACAGAAGGAAAAACTGGGATGAGGAAAAGGACAACAGAGGGAGGGAAGGGGGAGAAAGATATTTTTATGTATGTGTGCATATAGCTTGGATAATTGTACTGCTGATCTCTGCTGGTCTACAGAGGAGAGAAGTCAATGTTTAAATTTTTCTCTCTCTTTTTCTTCTCCTTTTAAATTTCTTGTAACATTATATTTCTAAATTTTCATGCTTATATCTGGTTCTGAACAACTAATTTGGAGACATTATGCAGTACAGCCAGCATTGCTGAATTACTATTGATTTATTTTGTGAAGGTCTGTATCATTTCTAATGTTTCAGTGGGTTTTTGTTTTACTATTTTGTATTATTTTAGATACTAATAACAAATTAAGATATAAGAGAAAAAAGTATTTTCATAAATAACAACTTTTCTGTCATTCTGATAAATATTTTGCATTTCTAGTGTGCTATAGATTTTTAATCTGTAGGATAAAGATTTTATTTGATTCTGAATCAATTCAGTAATTAGGAAAAAATCTTAGCAGATGTGGAATTTTGAGATAGTTGAATATACTGAAGAGGACCTTGAAGAATATAGTGCTGATAGCAATGACCACTCTTATTAATCTATCAAATATAATAGACATTTAGTGAATATTTATGGAAGAAATGTTAAAAGAATTCACAATGAAATAGCAAATATGACCTGGTGCTTGTGTACACTGTTTCTGTTCCCAGGTTTATGGAAGATAAATGATCACACTTCAATAAGGTAGAGTTGATTAATGCACTAGACAAGAAAAGTAAGGTGAACGGATCGAGCCAACAGGAATATCTATGTTGCAAAGGAGTTCATCAGAGGTGACAGATCTGAGCCACCGCCACTCAGTAGGACATTTCTTTGAATGGCTTTGTCTCTCAAGTCTTTTCCTCTGTCTCTTGTCAGATGTTTCCTGTGCAGCTTTCTGATTGGCGGAGGATGAGTCATGCCTCCTGCAATCACGGCCCAATTTATCTTGATCTTTCGTTGTGAACAAGCAGAAGGAGAAGAAGCGTGTTTAGAAAGAAATAATTCAGTAGATTTTCAAAATGCTTTTCTTGCTGGGCAGTAACTTGGAGATATAATAAGCTTGAATAAGTATATAAATAGCATTGTTTTATAAAATAAAATTGTTCAAAGATTTATGGCATTCTGTCAAATTGTAACTTTAAATTTTAAAAATTTAGGTAAAGTAAATAATGATTAAATGGAAATATAAGATCAAAAGAGCAGTTTACTTGGTTATTAATATACCCACTGTGGGAATAGTACTCTGGGAACATCCTGTGGAAAGATTTTCAGAAAGATAAAGTAACTCATAGAAGGTGTTGTTTATAGTCTTTTAAATTAAAATTCGAAGTTAGTCAAATATGAAAAAAAACCTTTCTTATCTTATTATGGACTTTTTCCGAAATAGATAAAAACTAACAGATCCTGAGGGAATGAATCATTTAGAAATCACATGCAGATGCTTGTTTCAAAGAAGTTCATAAGCATATACATCAGATGTGTCCAGAGTCAGTAACTTTTTAACTTAAGGTAGAAACCAACCAAACTGGTAAGAGGCACACTAATGGCTTATAAAAACAAGCCATATTTTATTAGTACCAATTTTAAAAATCAGTATTATTGTATTAATTAAAACATATAGAGACAGAACAGCTTCTATGGTATGTTCTATGATACCTCATATGAGTAAAGGAAAATGACAGAAATGAAGGCTTTTTTTAGGGGCTGGTGAGACAGCAGCCGTCCAAAGCCCTGCTTAGGCAAGCTTAGGCCAACGTGCAGGGACAGCAGTCCATCCCCAGCATTACATGCCGCACTAGCGCAGCCCCAGGGTGGCCTGAGCCAGCCACCAAAAAAACCAAAACAAAACAAAACAAAAAACCCACGAAATGAAGAATTCTCTAATTGAAATTGTTTCTTTGTTTGTTTGTTTGTTTAACCTGGGTCAATGCAAACTCCTTTTTCTTGTTAAAACAGAAAGCTAACAAAATTTTTTCAACAGATTTGGCGGTTTATGCTTACTTGAAATTACAGAGAATTCATAAAAAGTTGACATCACAACTAGTTAGAAATAAACATGAACTTAGTACAAGAATATTGCACAAATAACTATCTATGTATATATTTTACAATTTGGGCCACATATTTCAGATTTTCTGATAATATACTCACATAGATCTTGCAAATACCTTCCTAAGTGTAAAACTATTACATTATTTTCTACCTCTTATTATTTTACATCTGTTTCGTACGCTAAATATTAATACTTTTGCTCTAGTGTTCCGTAATGGATTCCACCGAGAACTACTTAGTAAATGCAGCTCAACTGGTGTCTTCCTTATCTCCAGTTCCTGCATCTATTTCATTATTTCCTTGCTGGGGACAGACTTGTACTACATTGCCACATCCAAGGAAAATGCAAATTCTCATTTAGAAATATTTATGCAAAAGCCCATAGTAGGTAGTGAGTAGTCTACATTTTTATCAACTCCTAAAGGTACTTTAACAAAGTATTCCCTTACTAGGTTTAAAGAGAATTTCTCTTGTTTCAAAATTACTTTGCTATACTTTAAATTGTCTATTGATATAATTCTTTGCAAAGTAAATATTCCTATGGTGCTGCAAGAATGAGAGAAAGGAGACATTATTAAGTATATATTATTTGATAATTGAATACAAAATTAAACACATTGGATATAAAATAGAAGAACAGCAATTATCTGTAACTAACTGTAATTTTATTTTGGTACTAAAAATAAGAGAGGTAAATAAGATTTCTAAGGAAATAACAAAAATTAAAGGTTAGATTACAATGTTATTTCATAAATGGAGTCCTCAAAAGTAAACAAAAAAGGGGATATAAATGAAGGACCATTTTGTAGTGGAAAAATATATATATATAGTTTTGAACTAATAGTGTTTAGACATGATAGCATGTCTGCATCTTGTACCATGAATTATTACAAAGACAACAATATGCAATGTATTAATTATTGTAACTGTCCTACTAACCTGTTT
>NDGN011556092.1:5174-18255 GCA_002564285.1 Tympanoctomys barrerae | reverse complement strand
GTGGAATAAGTGTTTCCCTGGCAAGCACAAGGGCCTGAGTTCAATCCCCAGTTCCGAAAAAAAAAAAGTCAAATATTTTTGATCCACAGTGGGTTGAATTCATAGATGTAGAATCATGACTACAAAAAGCCAGCCGTACTATGAATGTTACCCTTGGACCTGCTTTAGCAATTTAATGGATTCTCTACGTATAAACTCACCTCAGACACAATTATAACTCTGGGGAAAATCCTGAACCAAGTGAGACTAAGTTTCCAGTAAATAGCACAAAGGGGGACTTGACACAAGATCTGTAACAACAGGTTTGTAGTGTCCTGTTGGCAGCCCTTGCTGTGCGCTACTGACAGTACGAGGGCTCCACACCTATCAGTCATTTTGGCCCCTCCAATTTGAAGCTGATATGATTCTTAAAGAGCTTGGTCATATGCCCAAGGCATAGAGGTGGTATGTGGCCCATCTGATGTGCTAGCACTTCTGCTCCAGTGGAACTGCATCCTTGTTCCTGGCCATGCAGCCTTAGATCTTCTTTTCTGGCTGTGACAGCACTCTGCCTGTGCCGGGGAGGCAGGGGGCAGGCTGGAATCTCCTGGGTGATGGCCTAGAATCAGCCCCTGATCAGAGACAAATTGGGTGAGGTCCACTGTTGGGATAACCAGTCTCCTGAACTTCCCGGCAGGCTTTCTCCCTGCTCCAGCTGCCCACGGTGGCCACAGCTTTGCGGAGCACCCTGTACTAGTTCCTGTAAGGTTCCTTCCTCTGGTGCAAATGAGGAGTGGGAGAGGGGTAAAGTAATCCTTTATGGCTACCGAAGAGAAGCAAGAACCCTCGCGGAGGAGGCAGGGAGACAAAGAATTTACCCGACTGGGTTGGGGGCTGAGTTTGTGTGGTGTTATGGTCTGTGTCTAGTTGTCCCTCCAAAGCCTCATGCAGTCCTGAGGTGGTTTCTGGAGTTTGTGGTTAACTCGTCATCCACAGCTGGGACTGTGTGTGTGTGAGTGCTACACCCTCCCTGAGGCTGGTATCCTGGATACAATGTGAGGGAGGGAGGGAGGCTTGCTAGCCACAAGTCCTGCTCCTCCCTTTGCTCTCTACTGTTTTTCAGCTGCCATCAAGAGCTGCCTTCTGTCATGTGCCAGTCTGCCTTGGAGCCAGCCAAGTATGAATTGAAACTTCCAGTAACCGGGAGCCAAATAAACCCTTCCTTCCTTAATTTTGGGTGTCAGGCATTTTGTCCCGGCACCAAGAGAAGAGTAATTGAGACATATGGGGTGTATGGTGTCATAACAGGTACTGATGACTTGGTGCACGAGATAAACAAAAGGGGGAGCTAAGGTTAACCACAGGGAAGAAGGATCCTACACTCACTCACGGCCACGACGACCAGGAGGGCTTTTGTATGTGTGCAGGCCCACCAGTTCCCTCCCTTCCTACCTATCTTCTCCTTCAGTGATCCCACCTGTGATTTCTAGGATCGCCTCCCAAATAATCTATTTCCACTTCCACCTGAGAGACCAGTTGCTTCTGGAAGAAGCCACAGACAAGCAGTACTGGAGTTCAGGCAGCTGGGTTTCTGTGGCTATTAAGTAAGCAATTCTGCAACAGGGTACCAGGTATAGAGAAAGTATAGGAAAAAATAGGCACTTAAAGGCCTGGGGATTGAAACATGTACTCACTGTTCTTGCAAAACTAAAGACCCTTAATTAACAGCACCAAAGCTAACACTCGACTCTGCAGCTGAGAGACCCTTTCCTCCACATCCCCTGGCCTTCCCAGCTCTCTGGGGGTCCAGGATCTATCTTATAAGGAGAAGCCAGAGAGATGCCAAGAGCTCATGGGTTCCAAGGCAGAAGGAGCCCAGCCTCCTAGGCAGAGACTGCTGCAACCTGAAATTGAAAGTTTCCTCCAGCATCCTCATTGTCTGCTCCTCGGTTCCTGGTGGGGTGTGAGCATACAATGGGGGAACTGGCAGGTCTGGTAATTAGCAGTAATTGTTTCTAATATCAGGCGGCTGCCTGATTTCCCATCCCAGGGTGCCTCGGTGGCTGCCAAGAATTCAGGCTTACACCCCGGAAACCTTGCCCAAGAGATCACATCCTCCATGGGGCTGGAGGGCCGAGGTACAGTGTGGCTGGAGGCTGGTGGCTAGTGGCTGGTCGCTGGCCAGAAGGCCAGCTGTGCTGGAGACCCAGCTCTGCCTCAGCCTCTTCCATCTGGTAGGAAAAAAGGCAGAGGCTACAGCATCAGACCTCAGCCCTGCTGGCCACCTGCTTGTGGTGTGCTCTCTAACAAAGCATTACTGTCACTGCACTTTGGTCAGAGTTAGTTCTGTCGACAGGATCACACTATGTGGTAGACAGCACACAGCCATTCGCGTGGCTGGCACTGGATCTGTTTTAAATGTTTAAAAAATTCTACTTACATGATCCCTTACCAAAGGAGTATGGAGGGACTTGGTAAATTCAGAAGTGCTACCACTTAGACCATTCCCTGTACGCAACAGGAGCTCAGTACATGAACCACTGCCAAACTCAAGAGCGGATCTCAAGCTGGCAGAATCAAGGATCGTGGTTAAGACTGGACTTTGGCATAATGCAGACCTTAGAATCTACTGCTGTGTAAGCTGGGGCAAGTTTTGAATCTCTCTGAGCTATAATTTTCTCATGTATAACATGGGAACTAATAGTAACTGCCTTGCTGAATTACTAGGGAGAACCAACAGCACAGCTTATGTTCAGCACAGAGCATCTGCTGAATGAATGAAAGAGTAGGATGTGGCCTGCTGGTCTGGGCTGGCCAGCCCGGAAGTACCTCCCGTAGCCTTTTCTTGAGGCTTTCAGGGCATTTTTGTTTCCAGACCTTTCAGGCAGTGCAGCATCTGGATGCCTGTGCTCAAAGCCCAGCCATCTGGAGGATGGGTGGGGTGCAGGGGACGTGTGCCACTCGGGCAGAGGCAGAACACTGAAACAGGATTACAACCGTGTTCTGCCAGCCTTTTATTTTGTGCTAATGGTGAAATGAGATTTCCTGCATTTTAAATCCTGTTAGTTTTGTTTGCGGAGCTGAAATCCATTTGTCTTTTATTATTAACCTTTGGACTTGGTTTAGCCCCTGGATTTTCTGTGTTCTTGATGGTTAAAGGAGTAATTGGGTTATTCAGGGGCTTGACTCCATTCTTTTTTTCCAGATGTATCAGCTGTCTCAAGGGCATCAGAAATCAAAAGGTCATATAGCCATGGTGGTGATTATGGACTATGCGGTTTGCAAAGGCTATGAGAGGTCACAGCCACCCTGCCCACTGATTCACCACCTGCCCCCCTACGTGTTCATTCATCCAACCAGATCAGCTTGCTGCACCTACCTCCCTTCTGCTACCATGCAGAATAAGCAGTCCTAAGCATTACTGAGTGGCACAAAGCCTGGATGCACATCACATTTTATGGAGAAAATGGGGTCAGCATCACATTAAAAAAAAAGGACATCTAATAAATATAGTAGCACAGTTTCATACATTTTAAATGCTTAAGAAATGCACAAATATTACAATAAAGCAGGCCCTCTGCCTTGGGAAACAGAAGTTTGCTAGTGGGAGTCTGCTTGTCAGGATGGGTGCTACCTGGGGTCGCTTGCTTGTGAAGCAGGAAAGGGGAGCCGTCTGCAACTGGGTGGGAAGTTGTACCACTAGGGGTGGCCATCTGGTAAACTGAGGGCACATGAGTTGTTTGGGGCTTTGTGTAGTTATACGTGGGAATAGTTTTCAGTATTCACCCAGCGTTTCTCGTGGACAAAATCACGCCTGACAGAGCAAATGTGAAATTCATGTTATGCTCAAATTGTTCCTAATACCCCAAGTGTACTGGAACACATTCTAGTTTTTGAAACAAGTGCTGTAGCAGAGTTGACCAAATGCCAGGCTGCATCGTTATCACCACGATCCTGCCTCCCAGCCTCTCAGGCATTCGAGACTCTTCCAAAACTGCCCCCTCTGCGGGTGTGACTCATGGGCCTGAAGCCAGGAATTTGTTTTTTATTCATGAAAAACTTGCCATGAGCCAAGCATTGATATTACTGAGTTATCAATGTTAATTAATTTGATCCTTTTAACTCTAGGGAAGCCAAGTATTTACAATTAATGTCCATTTTGCAGAAGGGTAAACCAAGGCACAAAGCTATGAGTACTCCAACCAGGATCACTCTCTAGCAAATGGTAAACATGAGATTTGAATGCTAAGGGCCTGGGTTTGGAGTTCACCTTCTTAGCCATTATCCTCTATAGCTGACCCCTGGCATCACCAAGGAACTGGTTCTAGTACTTTCCACAGGTAACAAAGCCCACGGATGTTTAAGTCCCTTGTATAAAAATGGCATGGTGTTTGGACATAATCTGCACATTTTCTCCTTTATATTCCAAATAATCTCTAGGTTACGTATACTATTCAATACAATGGAAATTACACGCTAATAGGTGTTTTACTGCATCACTTAGAGCGGCAGTGGTGAACCTATGACATACATGCCTCAGTGGGGTGTTTGTTATCACTGAAGGCTCTAAAAGGTTTAGGGAATCATGACAAGAAAATGTTGTTCAGTACAGACACAATTCTTTCTGCAAATATTTGCTACCAGAGGTTGGCTGAATCCACAAATGCAGAACCCTCAGGCACAAAGGTCCTTGACTATACCATCTCTCCATGTCCTGGGTTTCCTCTGCCATGGCCAGAACAGAGAACAGGGATTTGAAGTCTAAGATTTGGGGTCAGGCAGGCCTGGATCTGCATCCTGTCCGCCCCTGACACAGAGTAGTCATGAAGACACATGCTTCACCTTTTTGGGCCTTGGATTCTTTTTCAGGAAAATAGAAATAAATAATAGGATAATCCTTGATGCTGCTGTGAGAATGAAATGAGATAAACTCCTTAGGACAGTCTGGCACAGCCAAATGCTTAACAAATAGGACTGCTCATAAAGCTAAACCAAATAAACCTCCATCTCCTAGCCCATAGCTGTATCAGTCTTCTTTCATCCTTTAGGACAAAGCATGAGGATTCTGCTATCAGCAGAGATGGAGAAGAGAAGGGGGCGCAGACCAACCCTTGGCATCTTGAGCTCCTGGTGATCCAGAAAACTGCCTCGGAGGGCATGCGACCCTGATGCTGCCTGCAAAGGCTCTGCCATTGGCTCACATGCTGTCCCTGGGATGTGGACACAGTGACCCAGACACCCAGAGGCCTGGCTGTTGACCCAGATACTTCAGGATAACAAAGGGCAAAGGGCAGGAGCAGGTGGGGTGCTGGGAGCTAGCTTGGAGTGCTTCTACATTGACAGGATGCAAAGGTCCTGGATTCTGTTTGATAAAGGAGATTGGAGAGGTCCAGGAGCTGCCAACCCAGCCAAATGGTAGACTGTATTGTCCCACTTCTCCTGCCCACACTCAGGGCAGACATTACTAATCAACTTCAGCACTACTGCCAGGTCTGGACTTGGCTCCAGAATCCTTCTTAACAACACTCCAGGGAGTCACTATCAATTAGCTGGAGTTGGCACATGAGCTGAAGCTTATGTGCCAGTTCTGAGCTGAAATCTGGAGGAGGAATGAGTCAGAGGGTAAAGAGGGGGCAGGGGCAGAAAAACAAGTGCCAGGTAGAGGAAGCAATGGACCCAGTTTGAGTAAGGGAAGCACAGAGGTTCAGGGTGGTGGATGAGAATATATGGCTGGGGATTGAGAAAGGGTGGGAGAGGTCAGAAAGGATGCAAGTGTTTCGTGACAGACTACAGAGTTTGGGTCAAAAAGGAGACATACAGGTGTCCAGGCAGGAGTGAGTAGGAGCCTCCACCAGGGCCATTCCTGGAGGGGATGGGCATAAATACAGATTCAAGTGAGGAGAGGGAAGTGGGTGAGCCGGCTGCAATTTGGCTGGAAAGCACAAGATGGGTAGAGCCATCCAGAAGAGGCCCTCGGATTCTGGCTTAGGCAGCTGGTAGATCCGGGTTCTGTGCCCTCAGACTGCAGAAGGTTCTGCCAGTCTGCCGCTGTCCAATCCTGGGCCATTCAGTGCTAGTGATTGCTAACTGCTAGCATCTACTTTCCTCCGTTTGAGTTTCTCTGGCCCCTGAAGAACTTCTCTAGCACCTAGCCCATTTTGCTACAGGAAGGAAAAGAGGCTTAATGAGGAGCACCCATCAATTAGTAATCGGAAAGAGATGAGGTGCAAATACATCCCCTCCTTCGCCTCCTGGGGTCGCTCCAGGTGCTGCTTCACCTCAGACTAGCAGAGTCTGGACATAGCCCCAGATGTCCACTGTGGCGGCTGGCTTTACTGCGTGCCTACCTGTTCTGCCTCTCTCATATGCTCCTCTGCCACTACTTTCCAGAATCAGCTCTCCAGTGAACATGAATCTATGTCTCAGGTCTGGTTCTGGGAAAACCCAAATTAAAGCAGATGGCCAAGCAGGAATGTCCTAGGAGTAGGGAGAGGTATATGGCAGGGCGCTATCCTTAGGGGGCTTGAACTGCATACCCAGCCTGTTATGTACATGAGCTGGGCCTGCTCTGCAGGGATGGGAGCTTGGCTGGATGCCCTTCATCCTTACCAAACAGAACTCGATTCTTAATGAGGCAGAACAAGGGACAGGAAACAGGATCAACCCTGGCACAGATGCTGATGCACAGAGGAGAAAGATGGAGGGACTCTGGGCCCTTGGGGGCATCATGAAGCCACCAAATCTTTCTGGCTTCTAGGAATCTTCACAGCGACAACCACTAAATGAGACAAAGAATCAAGTGTAACTGCAAATGCTTGGATTTGAATCCCAATCCCGCCACTTACTTAGTCTCCATGATGACCTCCAACTACCTACCCTTTTTGGGCTGTCACATCATTGCCTATCAATAGGGATAGTAATGGTCCACTGCCATCAAATGGCTGGGAACATCAAGAGTCAGTAGCTGTAAAAGCACTCGGCAGAGCCTGTACACAGTGCACTTCACATGCCAGCAAGCGCCACTGCCAACACTAGACCAGGGCTTCTTGACCTTAGATGCACAGGTCAACTGGAGAGCTCTTTGAAATACTGATTCCGCAAGGAGAACTGAAGGAAGTAAAATGGAAAGAGAGCTTTTCAAATGGGAGAGGGATCAAGAGTTGGAGGGAACGGGAAGGGATGGAGGGGAAGAAAGAGGGTAAAAGAGATTAAGATGTGTTATGTCCACACACAAAACTCCCCACAAAAATGTCATCATTATAATATATTGCAAACATGTACCAATGAAAGAATGCATAATAGGGCCAGTCAGATAGCTCAGTGGACTAAAGGGCCTGCTTAGGCAGGCGCAGAGACTGGGGTTTGATCCCCTGCATGCTGTGCTGGCCCTGCCCCTTCCCCCTGGGTGCATGGTGACTGTGAATAAGACTGGGCGTGGTGGCGCACGCCTGTAATCCCAGAGCTTGGGAGGCTGTAAACAGGAGAATCACTACAAGTCCAATCTGTATAGTGAGACCCTATACTAAAAATACAAAAAAAAGGGAAAAAATGCAGATTCTGGCCCAGGCGGCCTGCGGTGGAGCCTGAGAGTTTATGTTTCTTACACACTCCCAGGGCATGCTGATTGCTGGACTATGGACTATGCTGACTTACAAGGGCTAAAGCCACTGTCTGCTGGTATTATGTCCCTGGAGCCCAAGGCATCCCCACTGGCAGAGTGGCCTACCCCACATCCATCCTTCTCCACCCCGCAGATGACAACCAGAGTTTTCTGGACCTGTCCTTGGCAGCCACACTGCTAGTTGTTCACTCAGCACCCTACAGTGGAAGTTCTCAGGGGGCAGGGTCTCCGCCTAGCGTACTATAGATGCTCAGTAACATTTGCTGAGGTGAAAGTCCACATGGGAGCAGCCTAGATCACCCCTAGGGATGCACAGGCCCAGCGACCCACGGCCCAGTCAGGCTGACCCAGCAGCATTAGGGCTGCAGCCTATAGAGGGCTGCTCGAGAGAGCTGGCTCCCGGACAGCCTCAGCTGAGCTGGCAGGAGCCCAAGGGGTGGCGAGAGGGAAGAGAACAGTCACACCCCTTCCTGTGTTAGAGGCTGACATCTGAGTCCAGCCATTGCCCAAAATACCTACAGAATGAGGCAGAGGCTGACCGCAGCTCCGGGTTCCCATCCCCCCTCTATGACCCTTCCTTGTGGTGCCCCAGCCCCTCTCAGGAGGTCAACACTAGCCCACTGCTGGGCCAGCATCACTCAACCTTCTTCACGGGGTTTACCCCTCAAACCTTTTATCATAGTCAGTACTCAATGCTAAGTACTTGTAACATTTGCTCAGTACTTACACTGTGTTAAGCACCGTATAGACACAATAGTTTCTGGAGTGGCACATAGTGTCCGTTAGAATGCAACTGATTCCAGACAATCCAACACTTAATTAACAAAGCTAGCAGAGAATATGTCCAGTACTGGGCATGGGCAGACTACTGTTCTACATGTTTTTTCATGTACTAACTCATTAAATCCTCAAAAAGCTCTCAGATGGAGAAACTGGGTTCAGAGAGAAAGGAGCTTCCCCGAAGCCAAAAAGCTACTGAAAAGCAGAACGGAGCAAAAGCCAGCACCATGTGGCTGATGAGTCCTGGCTTTGAACCTGTTTCTAATGTAATTTTGACTCACTGGTCTCTTAAGCACATTTCTAGCAAATAATACTAATGCCACCTTCCAAGGCTCTGCACGTGCAAGCATCACCTCGTCTCCCGCTCACATCCTCCTATGTTCTCTTTACGGGCACATCATGTGCCCTCCTCAGCCTTCCCCTCCTCTTCCGGGAAATGGGCTGTGCCGTGCTGTCCTGCCCATGACCCGGTGCTCGTGACCCGCCCAGGAGCCCAACATGTTGTTTACCACCCTCCCCAAAGTTCAGAGAAGCCTACAGCTGGGCCCAAGGTCACCCAGAGGGTCAGGGGCAGAGCCAGGGCTAAGCCCTGAGCCTCCTGAACCCACGCGATTCACACAACTGTCAGCAGGGACCTGCCACTCCTCAAGTGCTGAGGACATCTTCCTGCCAGATGTCTCAGGTTAAAGAACACACTAGCTGCCTTCCCCCCGTTCCCCCTCTTGCTCCTTCTCCTCCTCCTCCTCCTCCCCCTTCTCTTCCTTCTCCTCCTCCATCTTCCACCTGTCCTCCTCTTCTTCCCACCCCTACCCCAGAAAGCTGCTCAGAGTGGGCGGCACTGCAGCGTCTGCCAAGGCAAGGCCATTCACAAGGCCAGAGATGCTGGGTTTGGGAGGGGCTGGGGTGGACAAGGCTTCTGGCCAGGAGGTGGCCTCAACTGGCAGAGTCAAACATAAAAGGGATGCAAAAGGTGGAGGCAGAGCCCCAACCCAGCCCACCCCACCCAGCTCACATCTGCTCTTGAATAAGCCCTTCCACCAGTGTGGTCCGGTAGGACTTGCTGCTGGGATGGAAATATTCAGTTTTTTGCCCTCACCAACACAGCTGCCACGAGCCACATGTTGCTACTGAACACTTGAAGTGTGGCCAGTGTGACAGAAGGACAGAATAATGTGCCTTATTTAGTTTTAATTAATTTATATCTAAACAGCTCTATGTGTCTGGTGACACCTGTACGGGACAGTGCAGACCTTAACCCTTCTAAGTCTGTCTCCTGATGTGCGCAACAAGCGTCCTAACACCATAACTCGGTCTCTGGCCCAGAGGACAGCAACGCACTGTTGTGGAACAAGCCCCCACCAGGGACTGGGACTCCCGGGCTCCAGCCTGTTTGCATGCACTGTACCCAGGCAAGTACCTGAACCTCTATGGCTGCCTCGGCCACACGCATGATATGAAAGGCACTCTGGATTCAAGTTTCATTGCCATTGGCCTGAGATGGGCTTTAGGGGAAATCTGGGCACCCCCCACCATATAAGAAGAGCGGGTTTGTACAACTGTGTCTGTGAGAAAGAGCGCATGCTGGGGGAAAACAGGTCTGAAGTCTTCCCCCAAATCCTTAGGCTGGATGAACTCTTCTTCCAAACAGCATTTTAGAAATGGAGTTTCTGGACTTCACGGCCAGAGACTAACTCAGTGGCTCAGGATCCGGGCCCTGCCAACTGTGTTCATAACCAGTTGGACGGTGACTCTGATCTGCAGCCCTGGGAGGCAAAAGCTGGCCTGGTGTCAGGCAGCACAGATGTCTTATCATGTGATGGACATGCGACGCCATCTATCAAACTGCACTTTATATGTTTAAAATCTAACTGGGGTTTAAGAAACTAAAAGAGGAAACAAAAATGATGATAACAAAACCTCTCTCAGTCCCTTGCTTATTTACCAACACTGGCGTACAACAGTGCTGTGCTCTGTAAACTCTAACTTGTGACTGCGTGGATGATGAATATCCAATCCTCAGAAGGCCCCAAGTGGCTAGCGCTGTCGACACTGTCTCATAGAAGAGGAGACTGTGGCTCAGGAAGAGGCCCTGCAAAGGCCACACAGCTGGGACTCCGGGTGAGCCTGGGACCCATCTCTCCTGCCTCTTTTCTGAAGATGGGCACCATCTGGGAGCCCTGGGCCAATACCCTACAAGCTTGGGGACCAGGGCTCCTGCAGGACCAATCAGCTCCCCTCCCGAAAAAGACTGCGAGCTGGGGGATCTGGGGGGCCCACACTCACTTGCCCTCCGAGCCATAGCTGTTCATGCTGTCCTCAATGGACTCGTGGCTGGCTTGGCGCAGTGTCCGGCTAGGCATCTCCACGGCCAGGCCCGTCTCCGTGCTCCGCTGAATGGCACCCTTCAGCCTCCGGCTGTCTCCTGAGCAGAGGCCAAGAGAGATGGGGAGAGACACAGGGTGGGTACAGAGACAAGTCGTATGGTTACTTTTAGCGGCTTGTGTCACCCCACTTCAGCCCCAAGCCTACCCTACCAATCTCATTATTACTGGCCTCCCCTGCACCCCTGCCCCCAGGATAGGGCTGCTCTTCACACTTGCCTAGCACACAGCACCACATAGAACCTGATTTGTTTTCTTTTTTAAATATATTTAGTACAGGGTCTCACTAAGCAGCTCGGACTCATAGTGATCCTTCTGTTTTCAGCCTCCCCAGTGCTGGGATTACAGGCGTGCACCACCATGCCCGAACTTGGTGACCAGCTCAGCACACCTGTGGGCGGGCCAGCATGGCATGTGGTACTGGGGACGGAACCCAGTCCCTGTCCTTGCCTAAGCAGGCGCTTTGTCTGCAGAGCTATCTCGCCAGCCCTCCACCTGGGATTTTTAATGAATGGATTCACTTACATGTTCATTCCTCTCCAGAAATTCATTTCTCCTTTTTCCAAATAATTTCTGCCTCCCTTCCATTACGGAGGGCCTACTACATAGCCTACTCTCTTTTGGTGTCTTGCATTCAGACAGGGATTCCCAGCCTCAGCATGCCCAGCACTGTGGCTGGCACACTGCTTTGTGTGTGGCAGGGGCAGCTCTATGCACTTTGGAATGGCAGGCCACATCCCTGGCCTCTCTACCAGCTGCTGGTAGCACCCTCAGTCAAGATATGATGACCAAAAACGCCTCTAGACATTGCCAAATATTCCCAGGATGCAAAATTCACACTTAGGAACCACGGACTTAAGACTCCTGGCTCTGGAACCAGGGGCCTAGGTTCAACTCTTAAAAATTTCTCATTGTCTGTGAGTAAATTATTCAGCCTCTCTGCCTCCATTTCTTCAACTGTGCAAGAGAAGAGTGACAGGATGATGCACGGGGTATTTTCTCTCTTGGAGCCACCTCTCTGGCCACCAACTCACTCCTTCACATCCATCCTCTGATCAAAGAGCATCCCAATCCTATGTCCTTGCTCACCACTTCCAGCCTCACTGAGACAGCGGTTGTTGTCTCCACCACCCATCCCTCTCCGCCCTAATATCCTGCTTTGGTTTTCCTGCTTGGATTCACCACCCCAATGTCTTCTACATTGCTGGCTCAGTGCTGACCAGTGTCCTTCACAAAGAAGGTAAACTCCACGAGGACATGGAACTCTGCTCCCTGGGGGAAGCCTCTGTGCCCCCAAATAGGGTCTAATCCACTGCAGGTGGTCCACTAATGACTGTGGGGTTAACTGGGGTCACCCTTAGAATAATCTCAGTCCTCACAGCCACCTGAGAGGTGGATGCACTGTCCTCCCCACTTGAGTGCTTAGGACAGGTGGAGAGAGGTCAGGGAGGGAGCCAGGCTGTGCCCCCAAGGCTGCCTGCTCCTGGGCTCCATGCTTTGATGATTTGCAGGGAGCTTTATTACTCCGCCTGACCCACAGGGACCATGACTTGCTCTGGATATGTGTGGCAGGGGCAGTTCATACTGGCACTCTTCCCATGGCCCACAAGGACAGTGGTGTTTGCTGACTGACCTCCTGGGGAAAGCAATAGCTCAGGGTCCAAAACCTGCTCCTGCCAGAAGTCCTAGGTCACCCATGGCTGGCCTCCTCTTGGCACCCCTCCCCCTAGCCGGATGATGGTGCTGCCAACCTCCCTATGTGTATTCGGATGTGGGAGCTGTGTGTTTCCCAGGGCAGGTGCCTACATTTCCATATTCACGTTATTCATATTCATAGACACCCACATACTCAGAAAAACACCCACCGACACACAGGAATACGCAGGCAAGACAAGGTATGTTGAAGAATGTGTTTCCATCAGTCTCTATTTACCTGCCATTCTGTTTCTTGAGCCCAAGAGGTGCACACGTGTGTGCCTGACACATATACAGTGTGCATGCATAAGAAGTCCACACCCACCCGCTGAAGAAAGCACACAGAGAAACGGGCACTCTGCGTGCTCCTCGGGGTACCAGCTGTGTGTTCCTGATCATGCGTTCCTGCTGTTTCTACTCCATCCCTCTCTTCTTCCCTCAACTTGCATTTGCAGATTACTGATTACCATTTCTGTGTTCTGTATAACAGGTACAGAGACAAAGAGAGGCAAAGAAATATATGCAGGCATTCTCAGAAACAGATGTGTGGAAAGACTGCATATACATGCTCTCTCTCTCTCTCTCTCTCTCTCTCTCTCTCTCTCTCTCTCTCTCTCTCTCTCTC
>NDGN011556088.1:5742-16856 GCA_002564285.1 Tympanoctomys barrerae | reverse complement strand
AAAATGTATTATTATTAACTTTGGTGGGAAATAAGGTTGTATGTTGACAGCTGGATGTTGGTCCGATGGCTGCATCCTCTTAATAAAGACTCAAGGTATTGTGTAGCTCAAAAAATAAATAAATAAATAAATAAATAAAATTTAAGATAGAAATTACATAATTATTTTTGTGATTGTAGTATCCCATGATTTGTCAGATAGCTTGGTTGTTATTCCACATGCAGCCTTTAAAAACATTCATAAATGTGTTATGTAAAAATTTTAATGCAGTATAAATTGAGACCCGAAGAGATTACGCTCAGTATTAAGTGACACAACAATCAGAATTCATTCTCTTATTTTGACTCCATTATATTACAGTGAAATACCCTGTTACATAGTGCATTGTTAAAAACAAAAGTAATCTTTAATGTAGTACTGTATAAAGTAACACATCCTTATTTTTTCATAGATCTAATTCATCAACATAATTGTTAACTATATAATATGTGATTTCAAAAAGTAGATTTGGAAATGTATCAGACTGAAAATAGAGATTTAAGATTTTGTAGAAAATCAACAGACAATCTAACCATAATATTAGTGTAACTAAAAATTATTTATATAGTATTTTTATTGCTTAGAGTAGTTTAACAACACCTTGCGGTTAGGTCTTGTGGGTTTTTTGGTCATTCTTTTCATTATATAAATGAGTTGAACTGTCTCAAGATGAATTGATTTCCTCAAAGTATACAGTTTGAAAATAGTAGGGAGAGGACTTAAATCCAATCCTCCATGTGGAAAGTATGTTCTGCTTCCAGACTCCCACAGGGCTGACTGCAGCACAGACGCTTCCGTACACTTTTTGGAAAAGACTATTGCTATATTATTTGGCAAATGATAATGGTATAGTTTAAAATACACTAAATGTTTCTGCTCATACACTTTTATTTTAAACCTCAGAACGAATACCTTGTTGGAAAAGGTTGCTTCTGCAGTGGACCAGTCAGCATTCTACAGTGCCCTTTGGGGCAGTCTTCTTACTAGTCCTGCTGTTCGTCTTCCTGGCATCACGTATGTCCTTGCCCATCTGAATAGGAAGCTTTCTATGGAAGATCAGCTTTATATAATTGGCAGTGATATTGAGCTAATGGTAAGTTCAAAAGTATGGTTGATCACATCCCAAATACTGCTTTAGAGCTAAGTACTACTCCAGATGGATATTGAAGATCATGAAGCGAACAAGGTTCATGTTTTCAGGGAGCTTGTATTTTTTTAAGGAAAACTAAATCAGTAACTTTTAAAAAGTTACTGATTTTAAAAGCTTAACTGTTTATGAAAAGATACTATGTGTTTCTGTCATCTTTATTTGTTCAAGCAAAGTAATGGGTTTTTGTGACTACTGTCTTATTGATCAGACAGTACTAGCATAGCCACATTTATTATATTTATACTATATAAATGTATTTTGTATTTAATTTATATTCATTTTTACTCATTCTTTATCCCCACATACTATGACTTTTTGTTAGGTTTATTAAAGTATAATTCATGTTCACTAAAATTAATTCTTTTACAAATATAGTTGCATGAATTTTGGTAAGCTATAGTCCTGGAGCAGCTACCATGATAAGAATACAAAAAATTATATCACTCCAAAATTTCTGTGAACTTTGTGGTCAAGTCTTCTTCCACTGTATTTCCAGATCTTTGCAAACAATATTCTTTTTTCTGTCTCTTTAATTTTGCTATTTATTGGAAGCTACATAAATAGAATTATACTGCACATAGTCTTCAAGTATAGTGTCCTTTATTTTTCATGATATGTTTGAAATTTGTTTCTTTATATTGGTACATATTTTGTTGTATGACAGTGCCACCATTTGATTGTTCATTCATCACTTAATACTAGACGTTTCATTTGTATACCATTTAGAACAACACTAAGTAAAGCTACTATAAACATTTACATACAGATGTTTTTGTAGACATGTTGGGACTGAGTTGGGATAAAAATCATCAGAACTTCCCCACTTTAGCAGTGCATGATCCTTAGAAGCACACTTTATTTATTAGAGAATATAGAGTTAACATTCTCGTGGCAAAAAATTCCTAGCATAGTAGACAATCGATGTTAAAGCTCTCTTCCTTTCAGGTAGAAGCAGTAAGTACTTCCGTGCAAGACTCAAGTGTCCTTGTGCAGAGAAGTACGCTGGACCTCATACTTTTCTGTTTTCCCTTCCACATGAGTCAGGTAAAACATTAATGACTGATATTAACCCAAAAAATAGCCATGCTTTGTTTGAAAGGCTTGAAGGAGAAAAATATGCTGAAGAAGTGTATGTAGTGCAAAACCTAAAAGGTGTATTATCTGGCTCTTTATCAAATGTGACTGACTCTTGCTTTTGAACTTTCTTGCTTTCCAGTGTTTGGTACTAGGAGTCCCACCCTTGAATTCCTCATCAGCATGTAGTCTTAAGTTGATAAGAACTTAATTTGTGACATCCTTGGATTGGTGCTTGTTCTTCTTTTAGTACTTTGCTACTTTGTCTGTATTTTCACCTGCCAAGATTATCTCAGACTTTATGCTCTGTAATTTGTTTTAGAAAAACAGTAGCTACATTAATAGGTAAACACCTGATTCTAATACTCTTATAATTCTAGTACTGTGTTTTTCTCTCTGATTACTGTACCCAGTTCTAATGCTCTTCTCCCCGTTACTGTACCAAATCTTTTGATTACCTAAGATTAAAGATCATGATCTTCCTCATTTCCCTCTTTACCTTTGTATATGTTTGCATATAATAAATTTATGGAGTATTGATTATATTTATAATTTAATAATTTTCATTTCCAAAAGTAAGATTGCTGTTATACTGTAGATGAAGTGTTGAATTTTTTTTTACTTATTTCATGGAAATCAGACTTGAAAGTCTGATATTTGTACTCTTAAGATAATAACTGAATTGTTTATACATTATAAAAGAAGAAGAAGAAGAATGTACTTTTGTGTCTGATGAAGTACACCATCGTATTTCGAATCTCTTCAGGCCACTCGACCAGACATGATCAGGATATTGTCAGCAGCCCTGCATGTAGTACTGAGGAGGGACATGTCCCTGAACAGAAGACTTTATGCATGGCTTCTTGGTAGGTGTTTCATATATGTAGTCATAATTTAGAAAAAAGGAGAAAGATTTGTCATGCAGAGGTATTCCTGAGTTTTGTATGTTGTGAGTTTAAAAAAACTAAATCTTTTTCTGTAAATGGACAGAAAATATAAATTATTAATGAAATTTCAAAACCTTTTTAGTTGAAGAGGTTATTTGAATTCATGTGGCCACATGATGAGATTTTTTTCTCATAAAGTTATTACACTATCAATTTGAAAATGAAGAGTAAGTTAATAATTAAAATAAAATTTCTAAAACTTTCAAGTCATCAAAGGAATTTGAATTAATAAGTCCCACTAGCTCTCACATGGTCCCAGGCTCCTGCTGAAGCAGTAAAACATCGTGTACATTTAGGTTTCCTATACTTTTATCAGTGTGTGGCCTGTCCTCCCAACTCCTTACTGCCTACAATGAGAGGACCCTATATCCTTTGAGTGATTTCCATCTTCATTTATTGTACTGTGGTGAGGTGGGGGTTGGAGGACAGGATAATTTGGGAAGAATATTGTGATACTTAGGTACTGAATTGGTTTCCCTTTATTAAACTATCCGAAATGATCTCTCTTGCTGACACTGAATGGGCTACCAATTGGTAAGTGTTTGGTGCTGCTTTTGAGATATTTGCTGTTCTGGTATTTAGTGAAAAACAATTTTGAGGATTCAATTTTAATTCATTTGCAATTTATTTCTGTGGAGGTTTTGATAACAACGGTACTACCGTAGGACCCAGAAGTACAAGGCACAGTAATCCTGAAGAACATGCCACTTACTATTTTACTACCTTTTCAAAAGAATTGTTGGTCCAGGTAATAAATGCTTTCATTATTTGCTAACTCACAAACCACTAGTTACTTAAGTGTAACTAGTTACTTGTTACTTCATACTTACTTATACTAGCTACTTAAGTATGAGAGTTGTGTTTTAATTGAATTTATAGTTGAAGGGATGCAGACAAGACTTAAACACTAAGAGGAACATAACCAGCAAATAGCTAAATTAAAATGATAATCATAAGCTGGACTCTTGTAAGGCTAGAGCTATTTCTTTTCTTAGTTGTTTTTGTGTTTTACTAAAACATAGTTAACTTCGTACCTGTGTGCCCTATGAACATTGGAGCTTTTCTTTTCTTCTTCTTCTTTTTTTTTTTTTTTTTTTAATTTTTTTTGGAGGAACCAGGGATTTAACTCAGGCCCTTGCACTTGCCAGTCAAGCACTTATTCTACTGAGCTGTCTCCCTGGCCCCTAGCTTTTCTAAAAGTGGAGTATGGCCTAAATTATTTCCTAGGAAGCCAGAATTTGGACTGTAGTAGAAATCTAATTGTGGTAAAACTGTTATTGTAATGGAAATGTTAACATCATCCATATACTTATTTCATAATATTTTATCTTCACTTACATTTTCAAGTTGTCTCAAAATATTGGAGGCATTTTTAAAAGCCTAGTTACATACTGAGTTTGAAGTCATTAATGGTGAAATAATTGCATAATTAGTAGACATTACTTTGATGAAGTTGCGTGACTTGGGGCTCATGATGCTAAGCAAATGTTTCCATCTTGAAAGCAGATGGTATTTATGAGTATACCTTTCTTGATATTTTTTGGACTCTTCTCTGTTTTCCCTAAGGAAGATTTAAGCACTTTTCCTTCTCTTCAGACAGACAAATATAACATTTTTCTTTGTAGTAGAGGAAGAAGCCTTCAGAAAAATGATGGGGGATGTAAATTTGCATCACTTATGGTTATATTTAAAAGTATGTTTTCTTGTGAAGTAATTATTTCAATCTGTTTACAAAATGACAAGTACATATTTCCCTTTTAAAGGCAATGGTGGGAATCTTGAAAGTGAATGGATTTGGAGAAGAGAGCACTCTAACACAGGATCTAAAACCTTTCCGTATTTTAATCAGTTTGCTGGACAAACCTGAGCTAGGTAATATATACAACTATCCCAAGGGATACGATGACATGAAGTGGTTTTGTATTGTTTTGTCATAAAAATAAGATTAAGTCATTAGAAAAATTGCTGTGTTTTGAAATAGCTTTTAAATACAGGTCCTTAACAATATCTTACCTAGAAAAACAAAAACAATTTCTTACCTAAAAGCTTGCAAAATTAAGAAGATACAAGTATACATACAGCTTATATGTTTCCATTCCTCATGCCTTCTATGTACTGTATATGTAGCAGAAACTCTAAACATTGGCTAAGCTCCTCCTAATCTGCATTTAGTTACTGAAACTGACATATATGAGCTGTCATAACTTAAGAGGTCACAGAATTTAAGGACTTGAGCATAAATATTTGGTTTATATTCTTCCTCTTCCCCATAACCCCTTTTGTCTTTTCTCATTGTTTATTAATTACATATTAGATCTACTGGAAAGCTAAATATAAGATAGAAATTAAGAAAGCAAATATTCACAATAAAATGAAAACATGCAATTTTTCAAGTTATATTCCAATGTTTGAGCAGATTGCTAAAATTCACCAAGGAAAAATGAAAATATAAAATATCTAAAGTATAAGAATATCCAATTATATTAATGGCTTTGGCAAGTTTATTGCTTAGGTGTTATATGATAGTAAGCAAGACTGAGTAATTTTTTCAGAGTCCAGAGTGCTAACCATTACACAGTGGAACCTGAGGAAGTTTTTCAAAGGAAATTGGACTGTGTTATAGCAAATAAAATTTAGCCTTATGCAATTTTAGAATTAAAATCTGCACAGTAATAGTGCAGTAGCAATAGCATTTACTGAATAATCATTAAATTCTAGAAACTATGCTATCCTTATAAATATTTTTCTTAATCTTTTAAACTGTTATATAAACTTATTATTCTCATTCTGGATGAGAAAACCAGAGCTCAGAAAAGTGTAAATAACTTGTCCAAGGTAACAGAACTATAAATTGATGAAACCTATTTCCCTGACTTTATCAGTTCTGTTGTATAAATCTGTACTTTAAATGGCCACTTTTCAGTTATTTAAAAGCTTCTCAAAATGTGTTTAATTTAGCTTCTGAAAATTACTTTTAAGTGCTTGTTTTATTTTATTTTATTTTATTTATTTATTTATTTGCGGAACCGGGGCTTGAACTCAGACCCTTGCGCTTGCCAGGGAAGCACTTATTCTACTGAGCCATCTCCCGGCCCCAAAGTGCTTGTTTTAAAATGTCTTTTATTTGGGAACATTTTAAATCATGATTTTCCTATTCTGATTACTATCTTTACTTTGTGTATTACTTTTAGGACCCGTAATTCTAGAAGATGTGCTAATTGAGGTGTTTAGAACATTGTATTACCAATGCAAAGCAGAGTTAGATCTTCACATGGAGCCGCCATTCAGCAAGGATCACGCTCAGTTAAGCAGGTAGACTACAAAACATAAAAATACAAAAGCATGGCATAAAGATGTTCTCAGTACCAATAAAGCAGCTACTACTCTATACATTCACTTAATGTAATTTGCAATATTAGTAATAACTGGAGATTTTATTCTCTATGGTTTGTGATCTAATGAGTAAAGTTGATTTATCATTTTTTTTAAATGAAATATGATTCACTCATCTCTTAGGTAGACACTTTAAGCATGACCATATAACCGCCGTGTTCCAGGGTGGGTTCTTAATCTCACCAGTTTAGAAAACTTTAGCAGTGGACCTATCAACCCCAGAAATATGATTTCATTTACCAAACTTGCAGGAGGTGGCCACAACAGTTAATACTGGAAGTTGTACCGTGTTTGCTGAGCAGTCCTGGTTGTTGCTAGGATAGTGCCTCTTGGTGGTTTATCACACCCAGGAGGCCAAATCATAGATTAGAAAAAGACTTGAAAAAGATCATTGTTCAGTGATGAGAGACCTCTGAATTTCTTTAAGTTATAGTCATTCTGTAACATACGTATATTTATTTTGAGTGCCCAGGACAAGTCATGTGACACTAGCATGTCTTGCTCTCTTAAGTCGGGCTAGAGACATGCTAACAGAGTCGTCTTCTTTTCTGCTTTACTCTAAACAGATCACTTCTGGTATTATCAGCCTAAGAATTTATATTACCCATAGTGACACCTCATTATGTAAAGACAAGCTCTTGTCTAGCATGCACAAGGCCCTGGGTTTGATCCCCAGCATGTACATCTACTGATATTCATAGCTATGAAGTAGACACAGATGTCACTGTTTTGTTAGAGAGGGTAGGAAGCAAAAATAGATACTAGATTAAATGGTAATCATTTGAAACAACAGAATTATTTTTCCCTGTTGGAATTTCAGTAATAGCTATTTATAATAGTGTTTTTTACTATTTTTTAAAGTAAGAATAATAAGTTGAGTGAAACCAGTCAAAATAAACTTTATTAAGAAAATCCTGAACAACACAGGGAGGCAAGCAAAATTCTTTAGAGACAAGACTGTCAAAATCCAATCATTCCTTTATATGTGCTGTGGGAAACATACCAATTTAGTGTCAGATTACCACTGTGCACTTAAGAGTTCAGAAAGCTCTTCCTGTTCCTTTGTGGTTTTATTATGTAAGGCTAATTTCTGATTTCAGTTATGTATTTGAGTTCTGAAAACTCTAGTTTGTAAGAATAATTCCGCAGACAGCAAGAGAATAAAATAGATTAACTATTTGTTGGAAGGTGCTTACTAGCATATTTTCTAGCAGCCACCTAGGAATTTGCACTGCCTTGATGATACTGCACTTCAAGTTAAATTTGAGGAAAAAATTGATATACTCTTAGTTTTTGTTTCGTTTTTTTTTCTTTAGTAAACTAAGGGAAAATAAGAAAACAGCAGAGCTGATTAAAACTGCCAACCTTCTCTTTAATTCCTTTGAACCCTATTATATGTGGGATTATGTTGCATGTTGGTTTGAAGAATGTTGTAGGTAAGTTGAACTATTTCATTTGTTTTAATATCCAAAGCTAATTTTTTAAATTGCTTAATCTCAGAAATTTTCTTTTATCAATCCTACTGCTATTGAGAACTATTAATTGTTTTGTAGCTGTAATCTGACTCTACCTTGTCACTCTAGCATATAAGAATCATTAACTGTGTCACCTACCAATTGGAAGAGAGCTCAGAGATGAGTCATTCATTCAGCAGTATAAGATGAAAGCCCCTTACCTCTGCAGTGTGTAGGAATCTCACTTGCCTTTGTCATAGAGAAACAATACATGCGTACTGCTGCCTCGACACACTTCCAGAAAGATATTCCCACCGTTAGTAACAAGCCTCCTGTGTACTTCCATATTTCACAGCCACAGGACTAGTTCATATTATCACTGTAGAATGATAAAAGTCCTCCACCCTTTAAGATATAAAGCCAAAAGAAAGGTTTAAAGCCCTAGGATACAAGTGACCTGGAGAGAAATCTGTTTGGATTCTGAACCAATTTTTTTAAGAATCAAGTTAACCTCTCAAACTTCATGAATTGTAGAAGCAAATATGTTTAGCAGTAAATTCTGTTTGACGTGAATTCCTTCAATGATTTCGAAAGCTTTTGGGTGCCCAGTTGGCAGGTGTTAAGCGCCTTCCTGACAGCTTTGTGCTAGGCATGTAGAGAAGTCCTTCCCCCCACCGGTCTGACTGTGGAGCAAGTAGAACACACATGTGCTTATTCTTAGTATTCAGTTTAAAGTTGCAGATGCCTCCCTGAGAGAATGAAATTTAAGAATTAGAGCAATTATGAGTATTTTTTTTACCACCTAACTCTGCCTTGGGGTTTCAGTTTCTGTTTACAAGCACACATCTACCCTACCACGTGTCTATGTCCACAAACTCACACCCATACTTCTTGAACTAACCTGAATTAGCTCCAGAGCACACGTAAACTTTTGTATCATTAGGCCTTCACTCATGCTGTTCTTTGTAAAATATTCTACCCTTGTTCCCATCTAGGAAAGACCTATACCTCTCGACTTTCTCAAATCTCCCATCAAAATCAATTATTGTCACATTGTTGTATTCATTTATCTATATAATTATATTTCTCACTGTTCAGGGGCAGCACCATAGTCTTACTTTGTGTCTTCAGAGAGTGGTGCAATGTGTAGTCACACAGGCTTAATCTGATAGTGAATGTTTGTTAAGGAAATAATCTCTGCATGGATTAGCAGAGACTTCCTGGAGGAGGTACATTTGATCTCAGGACAGGTAAATTCTAGATATAAGAAAATGAAGCTTCAGAAGGATGATAGTCCAAGAAAACAAAATGGTAAAAATAAAGGCCTTAATGTTTTCATGCAAATAGCAAACCACCCTTGTTAACTATGAGATTAAATATTGTGAGCAATGAGAAACAAGTCTCAAAAAGTGAGATCCATCCTGAAAAATTTGAAAGTAAAAGAGAGACATTGCAGGGAGAGATTAGGCCTAGGAATCTGGCCTAACCAGATTGAGAATTCTCCCAGTAGAGGTCCAGTGCTGTAACGGGACTGTGTGATCACAGGAACAGTAATGTTGTGACCCATTGTTGTCTTGACCTGATTAGGAATGTGATGCTTCGCAAGGACTCCCATCACTTGAGAGAGGACTTGATAAAGGGAATTTTGTTCTTTCAGGAGGACACTGCACACCAGACTTCAGATTGGGCCTGGAGATAGTAGTGAGTCATCCGAATTACAGCTGACCAATTTCTGCTTACTGGTGGATTTTTTGTTGGATATAGTTTCTTTGGTAAGACCACCTTGGTAAAAAAAAAAAAATCAAGGAAATTGAAGAACATAGTTTAAATATTTCATAGGTGATAAATTTCATCTTTAAAACTAAATTGATTTTCTTCTCTATGGTATAGCTTTTTTCCATAAAATGTTCCAAGTGTTTTATCATTTGACATATGTAATACACAGAATATACTTTCTAATTGCATGCTATAAAATTGTGTTTACTACATTGGCTTAATGCTGCATTTTTTATTAATGATTTTTTTCTATTAAGACTGTTGGAAATCTTTTCCTCTTATGTTTTCTCTCCTCAATTCTGTGCTTTCTCACTTTGAAGCCTACTAGAAGTATGAGGGTGCTGTGTCAGGTATGACATTTGGCCTGTTTTTAACTGATTTCATTCACTTTTGTTAACATTACTATTTCTGTAATATTAGCAGATAAAATGTTTTAATAATATATGCTTTAAATTAGTTAAATTGAAAATTTGGGAGTAGAAATTTTATAAGCCATCAATAAAATAACTATATAGTGCTAATTAAGAGCATGATATCTGTTACACAAGTAAAATTATTGTCTTATTCGGATTAAAAACTAAATGACTTTTAGGATATAAATTACATAATTATCTTTCATTTCGCTTTTATTTCCAGGAGACGTACATTGAAATCCAGACAGAGCACCTGCCCCAGCTGCTGCTCAGGATGGTTGCTGCCCTGACGAGCCACCTGCAGACACTGCGCGCATCTGAGCTCACCGATGCGCTCAGGCTCTGCTCGAAGATCCTCAGTAAGGTTCAGCCTCCCCTGTTATCTGCTGGTACCGCAGGCGTGTTGCAGTTTCCCGGTGGGCAGAACAGCACAGTCAAAGAATGGGAAGACAAAAAGGTAAGCTTAGCTCTTATTGTTTGGTAGTAGACCTTGAAGTTCTTCAAAACGGAGTTTGTGAGTTAAATTACTTGTGCATGAGCATTAAAATGTCAGCGAATCTTTCTTAATCCCAGGTGGTGCCGCAGTAGACCATAGTGCCAGTTTTCGGCCATAATGCAGTTTAATGGCTATGTTAGTACTTTTCAATGCACATACAATGTGAGTGACATACATAGTTTAAAATTTTCTGGTAGCTAAATTTACAAAGTCGAAAGCATGTGAAATTATTTTTAATTGTATTTTACTTAATCCAGTGTGGCAATGCACTATTGTTTCAACATGTAATCTGTATAAATTTTTTTTTCCTCAGAATTTTATTGATAAACAAATAGCAATTAGTTTCAAATCAAATCGCTAGGACAAATTCAA
>NDGN011556087.1:0-11884 GCA_002564285.1 Tympanoctomys barrerae | reverse complement strand
TCTCTCTCTCTCTCTCTCTCTCTCTCTCTCTCTCTCTCTCTCTCTTCCTCCCTCCCTCCCTCTGTATTTTGTGCAGGGTCTCAGTTCAGACTCATAGTGATCACCTTGTTTTCAGCCTCCTCAGTGCTGGGATTACAGTACAGGCATGTGCCACCACGCTGGGACTAGGTGGCCCACTCAGCATGCCTAGGGGCAGGGCCTGTGCAGCATGTGGTGCCAGGGATCAAACCCCAGTCCCTGTGCTTGCCTAAGCAGGTGCTTAATCCATTGAGCCATCTTGGCAGCCAGAGAAGAAACTTTCTGAATGCTCATTTTAATGATTCATTTTAAGCATCTAGCTTTGAAGGGTTTATTTGGCACATAAAGTAAACTGCTGTATTTCCTATGAACCACTTTAGTATTGAGCATGAGATCCACGATTGTTTAGATACTGATATGAAATATACATGTGGTTTGTGTTTTATATTCTGTGTCCAGGTTCATGTTTTGTGTTTCATGAGCACACACGCACACGCGCGCACGCGCGCGCACACACACACACACACACACTGGAGAATATAGATATTTTTCTTGATGTACAGTACAATTCTCAGTCTTAAGTGTTCTGAATCATATTTTAATCAACATCATTGTGAAAACTCTTTAGAAACAACATGCTGTTACCAATCTGTAAATTTCATGAACAAAGGGATTTAATCTTTTACACAGCCAATAAATAAGAACAGGAAATAAACTGGCACAACTTGATAAAATTAGTTGATGAGCTTTATCTCATAAAATAGATTAATTAGTCCTATAGATTAATAGTGGATCAAAAATTAGGAAGAAATGGCACTGAAAATACATCTTTAATATTGCTCTACAGTAAAGTTAATTCTCCTGATACTTGTTATGTTTACTGCCACTACCATTTCCTTAATAGTCAGTAAAGAGTTACTATGGAATAAAAATATGTAATATAAAACTTTCTCTTATTCTCCAAAAATGTACAAACAATGTCTGAAATAAATTTATAGGGAGTGTGTGCTTTAGCAAATTTCATAAAAATGTACTTAATATTTGAACTAAGAAAATCAAAATTACGGAAAACATTGATCAGTGAAGTGAGCTCATATATAAATTTGAAATAACACCAATTCTATCTTAATTAAATTGAAAATTTATAAATGAGATTTAATTAGGTATATAAAAATAGAATATAAAGTTCTGCATTTAATAAACCAGACATTAATTTTTGTTACTTTTTTGTATGGATTTTGATGTGAAAAGCAAAATGAGACAAATTAGCAATTTTTGTTTTAACATTACAGAAACTTAGGAAATATATGAAAAAGAGTACATTATCTATAAAGTGCATTATTTAGACAATGAATTTAACAGTTATGGAACCTTTTTCAAAAATAAATATGAATGATTTCTAGCAGGATAGCAAATTTAAGGCATGGCCATGGACAGTTCTTTCACTATAAAATCTAGTTCATTATCTATACTTCAGCTTATAGTTGATCAAGAATTACTTTATTTTACAATACTCTTCTACTCTGTAATGTCAAAGTGACCACAAGTTTAACCTCAGTTGTTCTGGGATGAATTACAAGTTTATTTTCATCAAATTAAGTATAGCATCCTCTAAGATATGGCTGCAGAATTGGGAAAGATCTCAAGTTGTGAGTGATGTTTAGGAAAACAGTGTTTTCTCAAATCTAAGGCTACAATTAGATTTGTACCCAAAACTTCAACACAATTTAGAACCTAATAGATAATTTATTAATATAATATCACACTTTTTGTACTTCTTATATTTCTTCCAATTTCTCTGAATTGGAAATTTCTTTCTTTAACATCACTCCTCCCAAAATATGATTTAAAGCCTTATCAGGGACTGAAAGAGTTCTGTCTCTCCCCTTGTTGCTGTTGGTGTCTTCCACCACCATGTACTGTTGTAGCTCTGCCATGTGCCACCCTGTCTTGGAGCCAGCTGGTTATGGACTGAAAAGTCTCCAAACTGTGAGCTAAATAAGCCTTCTCCCTTTCACATTTGTTGTGGGTTATTTTGGTCTCCACAACAAGAAAAGTCACTATGATAGAATTTGGTTAAAGAAAACTGGGGTCTTTTCTGTAACTACAACTTACCACATGGTTCAGAGTCCTTTGGGAATGGCTGGAAGAGTTTGGCTAGTTTTGGAGTTGTCATCTGCAAAGTAGAATGTCTTACACTGTACTGTATGGTAAATTCTGATCTGAGCTCAAAAGAACAGAAGGCTGACAGAAATCCTACAAGTAAAGATCAGGCTTTAGAAAAAAGATCAGGTTCAGGGGGGTTCTACAGAGAAGAAGGACTGCATAGATTATTGGACACCAGATGATGTGGTGGCAAAAAGTTTGCCTACATTTTGCTCATATACAGAGACTTTGTGACTAAGATTAAGGGAAAGGACTAATTAATCTAGAAGAAGAAATGTCAGGCAGTCTGATGTTGAAGTAGTGAAATAGCTACTACTGGGGACTTTTAACTATATTTATTTTGAGAATCAAGAGAAAAGAGCCTTGAAGAATTGTGAGTTTATCCAGAAAGGAAGGTTCAACAAAGCTGCAGACTTCAAAAATAAAGCAGAGATGATCTTGGTTGCTGAGACAAAATGAGAATACAAAACTTAGATTGAGAGTATCAAGAAACAACAGGACTCCCCCCATTCCAGCCTGAAAATAACAAAAGTAAAAGACTTATTTGAGAAGGAAGCCACAGAGCACCATGTTCTAGACTATTCCAGAATGGCATAGAGAATTTGTTACTTGGAATTGGATTGAGCAGAGTGCTCAGCTATCCAGCTACTTAAACCCTACAGCCAAGAGAAAGGAAAGCCTGAATACTGCTCTAGCTAGCAGTATACCTTGGCAGAAGCCACTTGGGAATGGTCATGGAACGCACAAAATAAAATCATTGTGAGGTCAAGAAGGCTTTCACTCAGATTTTCAGAAGACCTGGAATGCCAGGAAGTATGCCCTTGATAGGGTAATGTGTGAAGCTGTGAGTGTAAAGCCAAAGGTACAGTGGAAACTCCAAAAGTTTTAAGAAGTCAGCAGTGTAAAACACCTGAGCAAAACTAAAAGGAGGCTACAGAGTAGCCCTAAGGGACAAGCCATGGTAGCTACAACTGTGAGAAAAGCCCTATTGGCAGGCCCACCCAAGCCCTTTGGAGTTCACATCTTGCCATATATGGCGTTGGATGTTTCACACAGAACTATAGGACTTATTGTTTGCCCTGCTGAATTTTGTATTGCTTTGGTTCATTTCTTTTGTATCCCCATTTGTAATTTTTAGACTGGAAATATCTTTTCTGTGCTACTGAATGTTGGACGTGTTTAACTTTCTTTTCATTTATACATGGTCTCTCAGGTATAAGTTTGCCTTAAATCTGAGAGGAGACTTTGGACTTGGACTTTTCAGCAATGTTGATACTATTAGGACTTTGGCAACTCCTAGAGATGGACTAAATGCCTTTTGTGTAAAAGCATGTACATAAGTCTTTGGGGAGCCAAAGTACAATAGTATGGTTGGTATCCAGATGTTGCCCCGAAGCCTCATGCAGTTTCAAATGAGGTTTTTGTAGAGGTAGCTGAGTCGAAGTTGGTGATTCATTCATGGTTCATGGATAGGATTTAGGGGGCTGTGATTAAGGATTGGTGATTGCTGAATCAGTCCACCGTTTGGACTGGCACTGCCCTAATCCTCATAGACTGGATATAATACAAGAGACAGAAAGACACCTGTCCCTCCCCACTCTCATTTATTTTGCTGTCATCTGCTGCCATGAACTGCTGCCCTCTGCCATGTGATATCCTGTCTTGGAGCCAGATGATTATGACTGACACCTCTTCAAACTGTGAAGTAAAAAACCCTTTTCCTCCCCAGTTTTGGGCATTAATTAATTTGTCACAACAATGAGAAAAGTAAATGAGAAAAGCCTCATATATTCTTCACATCCTGAGAAATATTTTCATAGTTCTTTCCAATTTTCAGACTCACAAGTAACATTTTACACATATATATGTATTCATTTATTAAAATTTTATAATTATGTTTCTTTGTTATTTGTGTCTTTGTAAATCCTCAGAAACACAAACTTCATTCAATATTTGTGTCTTCTGAATTTACCACTGTTCAGACAGAAATCTCAAACTCCATTAGTTTATGTATGTGTATGAAAATGTGTCAGATTGCTTCACTCTAAAACGTATCAGTCTCCTTTCTATTTGTCATGTTCCTTACACAGAGCTAACATTTGCATTTAACACTTTCTGAGCTTTAGAATTTAGAACATCTCCAATAGATTGACCTATTTACAATAAAATATTGAAATTCATTATAATAATTAAACCTATCATACTTTCATCTGAGTTTATTATATGTCCAATGATAATTAAGTGATTCCCTGCTCTTAATACACAGCAGAGTTTTGTTATTTGTTTGAGACAAGGTTTTACTATGCAATTCAGGTTAACCTCGCACCCACTTTGTACAACACTTGGGCTTGAATTTGCAACAGCCACCTGTCTCAATCTCCTGAGTTCTGGGATTACAGATGTGTGCACCACAACCCACCGAAATACAGTATTTTAGAAATTTTAAACAAAAACATGATTTTTTTTTGCAGCTCCAGGGATTGAACTCAGAACATTGTGATTGGTGGGGTCCTGAGTTGGGGATGATTATGGAACATACAAAAATACAAGCATTGTGGGGCCAAGAAGATTTTCACTCAGATTTTCAGAAGCTATTTACTATCTATGGACTGTGAACATGCAGGAAGGATGCTTTAGAGATTATGAAGGAAAAAATTCAAAGAAGATAATATTTGTGTTGACTCCTAAAGAATAGAAAGTGCTTTATCAACTAAAAATCAACAAATTCTTTATACTTTGTGTTCTCCTTTTCTACTGAGCTATCTCCCCAGTTCCTCAAAATTAAATATTTTAATAAAATAATTCTATGTTAAAATATCCTCTCCTGGGAAATAGTCACTTGCGTTGCTGACAGCACTGTCTCGGAAACACAAAAACATTTTCAATCCCAGGCAGCTATTTAATTACACAGTAATTCTAAATGGGTTAAGTTACTATCCTTTTCTTTATAAATCTATAGCAAAGAAATTCTATTCAATGCTCCCTAGGGAACTTTCCATCATTTAATTTACCATCTTTTACAATGTTAAAATGAGTTTTAAGATTTTCTTTTCTCCAATTTTCCATTCTCTGTGCAGGTGAGCTTGTTTAGTCCTATAACTAAATATTTACTCCAACAATAAGTTTATGTTTAGCATTAATCTCTATACTGAAGTGGAGATGTAGGAAGAAAATAACTATGTTGAAATCCCTGGCTTTATTTGAAAGGCATTTTATATTTAACCTTTTTCTACAGTAGCTTCTGTATGCTTTGAAAGCATACCTTGGTCCAAGCATTCTGATTTACTTTGTGTTCTTCCAAAATACTAGATTCTTTAGACTTTATGTCCTCCTGCAAATTAAATTGCATTTTTTGATTCTTAGTAGAGCACTTTCTATTCTTTAGGTGTCAACATAAATATTATCTTTTTTGAATTTTTTCCCTCATAATCTCTAAAGCATCCTTCCTGCATGTTCACAGTCCATTGAGTTATGAGGCTACATTGTTGTATTGAGTTTTTTTGCACTTGCCCCTCCAGTTCCTCATCTCCTTCCCAGAAATACTCACATAACCTTCAGGCTCCTGGTAGTTTCAGTCCTTCAGAAGCTCTGGCAGACTAGAACCAGAGGTGAAGGCAAAACCAGGGAATGAATGGGATACTCCATCTCCCTCCCTGTGAAATTATCTTAGGGGTAATTATTTTCCCCAAACTAGGAATCTGCACCTTATTTGTTGGACAACTTCTCACAATTTCTCTCTCTAGGAGATGAAGGATGATTATAGCTCTGATGTCATAATTATAAGTAATCAAGCCATATCTTGTGGTTCCACTAAGCTCATGTATTTGCAAATAATCCCTTGTTCAAAACAAAACAAGAAATCAAGTGCAATTCTCTGCTCCATTGTGAGACTGCTAATTAAATTTGAGTGTGCTTGGAATTTCCCAGTGGGATCTGCATACAATTATTTTCTTGATTTTCCTAATCACATGAGCATAACATGGAACATTCTTTCATTTATTTGTTTAGAACTAACTGTGCCTTTGCTTACTGAAAGGTAGACTCTACAAGGCCATGAGACTTCCTTTCACTGTTGCACCTCTATTTTCTTTGGTTTCTAGTACATCCATTAGTAGAAAGTAGGCATCAAATAGTTTGTAATAAAGACTTAAGAAAAAAATTGGAATAATTAGTATGCTAACTTAAAAACTGTGTAAATGAAAGTTAAGGTTTAAGTTTTACATCCAACATTATCTCATTTAAAAAGTTCATGGCAGAAAGATAATTTAGCAGCTTCATATTTACAGATTCACATAGTTTGTCCTAAATTGACTATTGCAGAAAATAAAATCAGATATATAAATTTTTGTGACACCAAAGATGTAAATGGTTTAAAAGAAATTAAATTTTAGTAACAAGTTTCAGGTGTGTGCATATATTTTGCATTATTTAAGCATGGGATTTAATTTTATGAAATTACAGGCCAAGTTTTCTGTTTTCTGCTACCAACTACTTCGTGTGTAGCTTAACATAAAGCTGCCAAACATGATCCAATTGGCCAGTCTACTGATGGCAGAATAGATTTCTAACACACACCACTTTGATTTGCAAAAAAAAAAAAAAAGTGTGAGCTGTTGCAAACAGTGCCACAAGAAAGGACTGAAAAATAGAGATGTGATGCCTGTCTTATTATTTTGCATCATTTTTCATGTGTGTTACTGGAGCACAGACTTTTCTGACAAGTCCGGCACTCTCTCTACTCTGACTGACAGCATAATCTTCAGGGATGGTGCTACGTTTCAGTGGATTAATGTTGTGCCTTCCACACTCACTGGCTGCTCATGGTTAATATAAGGAAGTAGGATCAAGTTTTTTCAAGACATTTTCCAGAGTGAGAAAGCAAGAGCTAAGCGCCACTAGATTTGTTCTGACACTAGCCAAGTCAGTACTTTACTGTTAACTTTGTAGATGAAGGTCTTACTAGTTAATGAGAAAATAAAATTTCCACATCTTCAATTCTATGTCTCCAACTCCATTCACTTCAATATAATCATTATATATCTTAATTGAAATTTAAAAACAATAAATAGTGCATTATATTTTTAAGAATTAAAAACATGTATTCATTACTACATGAAATCTGTTGCTTTAATTGAAAACTATCAGCATAAAAAGAATATCAATATTTTCTTATTATCTTGTAGATTATTACCTTAAAACTATGGAAAGATTGCAAATTCAATCCAGTTTAGCCTGGGGCTGTTTTCTTCTGTATAACATTAGGCAGATAAGATAACATATGGTATAAGATAATAAATTGTTATAATCTATATTTAATATGAAGTACACTATGCACAGATAAAAGAGATGATGTGGTAGCAAATATTTTAATTTTCATTATTTTTGTTCATCAATAATGAATATTTTCTACTACATATTCAAATATTCATTTATTCTATGGCTATTCCTCATAGATTCAAAATATAATTTACTACAGGAAGTGGATATGATTCCACTACTTGCCTTTTGTCTCTCTCAGAAAATTTGGGGATATAAAATATAGCCTACTTTCTTTGGAAATAGCAAGTCCATACTACAGTATTGCAAATATAAGTAAAGAATGAATGCATTTTATGTTGAATTTCTAGCCGTTTAGTTTTATAAAATGGTTTTATATACCTTTAAACTATGGAAAGATTGCAAATTCAATCCAGTTTAGCCTGGGGCTGTTTTCTTCTGTATAACATTAAGCAGGTGGCATTTGCTGTTGAAATGAAATTTGGATTTTTCTTTCCTCTAGTTACTCTCTGGTGTGCCTGAATGGAAATAAGACTATTAGCCATGTAGTCACTTTTTTGTTTGAAACTAAATACTTGTGACATACTTTTTCAATATTTCCTCATAATATTAAAAGCTTGTATGTTACAAGATTGGTCTCCACAGGCTACTGAGAGGAGGTGGGACCTTCAGGACAAGAGGTCTAATAGCAGAGAGCTAAGCCTTTGAGGGGATCACCTTGAAGTCAATGCTTCGCCGCATGCTTCCTGCCACAGTGTGCTGACTCTGCACATCCTAAAATGATATGGAACCCTTTCCTTAGACTGAGTCCTCTAAAACCGTGAGTCTTCTATTACAGTGAATTTTTGCAGGCATATTGTCACAGTGATGAAAGATGAGTGACAGAGAAGGGTGCTTCAGGATGCCAGATTGTCAGTGCTTAAATTAGTTCTTAATAATATATGGGGAAAGGAAGTGATGCCACAGAAACTTTCAATACCAGGAGCTACTCTGCACTCGTTACCGCGTTTGGCGACAGGGACACAAACACAAAATGATGCAGTGCTTAGATTCAGAGCTATGAAGCTCATCAGAAAAGGAATAAATCATGGGGAATTTAATGATTTAATAAAAAGAAGTAGTTAGAAAGGAGCACAGGCATGATGAAAGTGCAACATCCAACTGCAATTAAGGAATTTAAAAGGTATTTGAATTTCAGCTTTAGAAGTGACATTTGAGCACCCCTGCAAGATAAGACAAACATGGGAGACAGGAGAGAAGGCATGCATTTCCAGCGCCACAATTTTCAGGTATCCACAAGCATGGGATAATAGGCCCTTTTCCAGAGTCTTGGTATTTTTCTTTTTAAAATTATCTCATTTTAGGTTGGAAAGGATTAGATTAAAGTAAAATTAAGTACTAACAAAATCTATGTTCTAGAGCTCATGATCAGTTTCACTCTGACGTCTTCCAAGAAGTCCAGCTGCTTAGACATTTTTACTGCTGTTCAAAATGTTACTTGGCTGTGCATTTCCACCAATTCTCCTTCACAGTACTCATCCTCATAATTTTCACCTTGTGCTCCTTGCTGCCCCCTCTTTCAGTGGCTCACTTCACACATCTGGTCAATCACAAAATTTTTCCTTAGTTTTTTTTTTTAACATTGACTTATTTATTTGAAACAGAGTCTCACTGCCCAGCTTTGGCTTATAGTAATCCCTCTATCTCCACCTACCCCATGCTGAGAATACAGGCTTGCACCACCACACCCAGTCTCAGGGGCTGGCATGGTATGGGACAGCACTGCAAGTGGTACCAGGGATCAAACCTAGGTCCTTGAGCTTGCCTGACAGGTGCTTAGACCACCAAGCTATCTTTTGGGCCCTCCTTATCTAGTTCTAACCTGTTGAAATCAGTGAATTTAATAGAAACAGTGTAATGTCCACTGCTACTTGTAATGCCACTGTGCATTACAGCTCCTGGAAACAAACTTGTATAGGTTCTTGATTGAATTATCCAAAATGGAAGCATTTAAACCATTTGGATTTATGCTAAGCTTTCATGTCTGCTTTTTAAAATAGTCTTGTGTTTATATTCTCAAAAAAATACTTTTATGTCATGAAAATAAATGAGAAGATACCTAGCCAGAAGTCTGCAAGAGGAAATTCTATTACTAGATCTTCAGCCTGGAAGATAACAACTGAAGGGAACAGTGAAGACAGAGAAGAACTAATGAACCTTAAAATTCTCATGTCAGGTTTAGCAGCCAAGATAGAGTGGTAGAGAAAAGGGATACAGTACAGACCTAGCAGATGTAATGAGATAGAGAGCGTCATAGGGCAGAGGTGGAGACAAACAATAGTTCTCAAAATGTAGGTATTTGATGGGCAAAATGATGAGAAAGAACAAAAGAAGGCAGGAAAGCCAGCACTCAAACAACGGAACAGGAGCAAGGCAAAGGGAGACATCTTCGTAAAAATGCTTCTGAGCTGTGGTCTGCCGGCAGCAAGAAGCTGAGGGAACAGGGGCTGTTGTGACTGTCCCAAGGAAAAATGAGGACCAAATAGAAAGGGCTGCTACATGCAGCTGAGAGTGTCTGAATGGTCACATTACAGAAGATTGACTCCACTGAGGCAACACGAGGTGATCATGTCGCATCTTAACTTTCAGTTAACATCTTATTTACAACCTACACTGAGGTGAAGAGTCGGATTATAGTGATTTGTCATTGAAAAGGGAACAAAGATAAATACAATGTCTAAGACATTATAGTCAAAGTAAGAAAAACGTTACCAGGAAAGAAGAACAAAAAAAGGCATTAGACAGAGGGACTTCTTAAAGATCAAAAGGAAAGCCTAATCAGTAGAGAGAAAAACACTGAAAAAATGAAAACCCCTTTTTTGATGGCCCAAGGATCTTATGGAGGTAGAATGATTTTCATTATCAATTTCTAATAGCAAGAAATTAGCTTAAGTTAGTGTAAAATATAAACTCTGAAATAGAATTAGAAACAAATAGAAAATGAGTGACTATTTTTAATTATGGAAAAACTTCAACATTTTCCTTTATAAGAGAAGAAAAGGTGGGGATGCTGCAAAATAACTGGGAAAATCTACAAAGTAAGAAATAAAGTTGGCTCTAAATATTAAAACATGACATCAGACAGGGATATAAGCATTTTGTCAATTCTACTGTGGCCCAATACTCAGTCTATATGTAAAACAGGCAGCTGCACTAATCATTAAGTTATATATTTATGTGGGTATAGAAACGACTGCTTCCTGTTCGTCTGGTTTTTTTCCCACGTCCTTACATGAACCTGCAACTAATGGTATTATCACAAACACGTGCAGAACTGGTTGGCATTCATATTTTAACCCTATCCCTGCCATCATCACAGTGCAGTTGGGAATAACAGAAGGACTCATCTGCACCAGGAATCGAGGCCATCAGCCACATCAGTGGAAGAGATGAGCACTCAGAGAATAATACCAGTGCTTGAATAAAGTTCAGCTGCAGCAATAACCACCATCAGGCCACACTGAGAAATGTAGATACCAGAGAGATCAGAGCAGAGCAGACAATGGGGAATTTTCAAGTCTTTTACTGCTTGTTGGGTCTCCTAAAGGACCTGAAGACACAGGGAAAACTGCACTCACACAAAGGCCTGCTAAGCTAGTGCTGTCAGAGTTTGGGCTTAGCCTCTGTTCCCTTCCAAAACTTCTATGTGAGCAAAAGACAGAACTGTTGACCCCTCTTTCTCTCTACCTTGCAGTCTTAATTTATAAATCTGTCTTCTAATTTTAAATTATTTCTAAATTTCAAGCAATGATGTTTAAAAGTAACTGATGTTTTAAACACGTGTTTAAAATAGTATTTCTTTTGGAATACAGTTTTATAATTATAGTAAAATGTGTAAAAGAAAATAAGACTATCCACTACAGTTTTTCAACAAAATTAAATTCAAACCAGCACTATTAAAGAGAGGGGGCATCAAGTAAAGAATTTTGATGAACTTGTTTTTATAGTTATTTTTGAATATATGCTGAAGATAGACAACACAAATACACAGAGAGGTGTAGAGAAAGTAACAATTTTCTTTTTTAGTAACTATGGTCTTTTAAAACATTTTTTATTTTTAAAAAACTCATGACATATGATCTCTGAGTTTCTATATTGTGAGTAGAATTCAACTAACATAATCTTCCAAAGAATAACTGAACACTTCAGTAAGCTATGCTATGATACTGAAAGTATTTGGATGACCATTGAAATTGCCACTTATTTTTCTGAGGAAACCCTTAGCAATTTTGCATTTCTTCACTTTATATTCAACAAAGTTACTGATGAAAATAGTATCACTGAAGTATATTAGTATAGTCGTTGTATTGGTTAGGGTTTTACTTAGAGGAACAGATATAATATAAGGAAGATATTAACACAA
>NDGN011556080.1:13985-24242 GCA_002564285.1 Tympanoctomys barrerae | reverse complement strand
GCTGGCCAAAGAGCTCAGCGGATTAAAGTGCCTGCTTAGGCAGATGCAGGGGCTGAGGGTTCTATCCCTGGCCTGCTGTGCTAGCCCTGCCTCTGGGGTGCACTGAGACAGCTATTGAGATTGGGCATGGTGGTACAGACCTGTGATCCCAGCACTTGGGAGGCTTGTAGACAGGAGGATCACTATGAGTCTGATCTATGTAGTGAGACCCTGTAGATCCTGTACTAACTGCAAAAAAAGTCACTTTTGAGATTGAGCTATCATGAATTATGCAGCTGTAAACATGGGTGTGCATGTAATACTATATATGATGTCTTTAAGTTCTTTGGGAGGATCCTAGAAGAACAGAAACAGCTGTGTCAGATGGAATTTCTAGTTTAAGTTTTTTGCGGAACCTCCATACTGATTTCAAAAATGTCAGTTGAAATAGACACTTCTCAGAAGTCAAAACAGCTAATAAATAAATACATGAAATAATGAATAATATCTCTGGCCATCAGACAAATGCAAATTCAAACATTAACATTCCATCTTACTCCATAAGGAATGTCTATGACCATGAAGTCAAATAACAAATGCTAACAATGCTGTAGCAGAAAAAGAAACCCTTCCACATTGTTTCTGGGAGCAAAAGCCTTCCTAAACTTCTACTTAAGACATGTGTCTCTACCCAGACTCATCATGGCTCATAGTATTCATGCATCTTTATATAATTACTCAACAGAAAAGGAGAAAGCCATGTTATTATTTAAGTTTCTTCTATGTATCATTTATTTTCTTTTGGCTTCTTGAAATTATTACCAAACGTGGTAGTGGACTAAATTAACATGGCAAGGGCCAGCGAGATAGCTCAGTGGTATAACGTGCCTGCTTAGGCAAGCTTAGGCAGGCTCATGGGACCACAGTTCAATCCCCAGCACCATGTGCCATGCCAACCCCACCCACAGGATGGGCTGAACTAGCAAAAAAAGTTAATTAACATGGAAAACTAGTAACTATTCTTTAAACAAAAACAGATGTGATCACAGAAGGGAAGAAGGTAATTTCTTTGTTATTTATGTTTGTCCTGAAACATTGGACTTCAGTTTTATTAGATACATGGACTTTCTGTTTCTCATAAGGCACATTGAGAAACTAAGTGTAGCTCAAGACGAACCCATTAAAAGAAATCACCATGAGAAATGATATCATTGTAGGAAAATCTCGGCTGTCACTCACATTTCCTAGGTGCTCAATAAAGATCAATCTGACATTTAGAAACTTCAGAGGAGCCAGTCTAGGGAGGCCCGCACACTTTTGTGAGTTTTACTTCTAGGATACCTACCAGGTTCTCACAGGAACTATTAGAGAATAATCCACTCCATTTTCCAGGAGGGAAGAGAAAACGAAGTATATTTAAATATGTTAGAACATTGCACTCTTCTCTGTGAAGATTTCCTGCAACAGAAACTATTTTACTAGCATTTAGCTAATTGTTATTTCATCATAGAGGAGCTAGACAAAAAAGCAGACAATTCTCTTCCCGTCCAGCAGTCCTGGCTCACCTAAGAGTGAGAAAAAAACAGAGCTTTTGTGTAATCCCAGCTCTGGAGCACAGGCTTGGAAGAAGATTGAGATCCAGTCATATTATAGAATGTTTCCTCTCCCACTACACTTCATCATCACACCATTGAAGATCTATTTATTAGTATTCCTTTCACCTGGTATACTGCATCTAGATTTCAATGATAAAAGAAATATAAGGAAAAGAAGGGGGCAGGATCCATAGTCTGAAGAGGAAAATCAATCTTCAGAACCAGACTCAGAGACAGCAGGGCTGTTGGAATTATCTGACTGGGAACTTAAAATAACTGTGATTAATATGCTCAGGGCTCTGATGAAAAAAGGGTAGACAAGAGGCAAGAATAGATAGTGTCTTACTCTTTTCTTGGTGTTGAGACAAAATACTTAACACCCAAAGTTAAAGTGGCAAAGGTTTATTTAACTCACAGATTGTAGTTTGTGGTCCACAATTGGCTGGCTCCAAAGCAGGGCATAGCAGAGAAGCATCACAGAGCAGGACAGCTCATGGCACCCACAACGTACCCAAAGCAACAAGAGAGGACCTTAACAGTATCTTTCTGTCCTTCTTAGAGTCAACCTAGGATACCAAGTTGATGATGATGCCAAACCAATCAGAAAATGAACTTGGTAATCACACACAGCATTACAGAATCAATCACACACTCTACACCCAGCCACCTCTGAAAAAGCCCCATCTATAATGCATGGAGTTTTAGGGGTGCATCTAAAAGCAATCCATGACAGTGCAACAGGAAGTCAAAAATTGTGGGACTGAATAATAAAGAAATGCTGCAGTTTCCAAAATTATCATAGATATGAAGAGTGCTGCTGAGGAGCTTATTGAGAGAATGAACAAAGTAATGAAAATGAATTCTGGACTTGAGGATATGTCAACAAATAATGTTCAAAACTACAAAGCAAAGGGAAAAAAGGATCCTATGACCACACCAAAGTAAAAAGAAATGTCCATGGATTGTATGTCAACTATAGTTACTGTATACTGGCACCGAACTAAACTTTCCTCTCAACTAAAGATCATTATCCTTAATGAATAGAGATGTAAATATCCTTAAATTATACTAGCAGACCAAGTCCACCAGCACATCAGAAAAGGTTATTCACCATGATCAAGTGAGATTTACCCAGGGATGTCTGTATGTTTAAATATATGTGAATCAATAAATGTCGTAAACTACATCAGCAGAATTAAAGAAAAATTATATGATTATCTCAGTTGATACAGAAAAGCATATAAAGTAACATTCAGTATCCTTTCTTGACAAAAACTGAATAAAATTCTTATAGAAGGATCATGTCTCAATATGATAAAGCCACACACAACATTCTCACAGCCAACATCATATCAGACAGGAAAAAGTAATACCTTTTCTTCTAAGATCTGGAACAAGATAAAGATCCCTAATGTAACCACTCTTGATCAGTATATTCCTGCAAAGTCCAGACAAAGTCATCTGGTAAGAGAAAGAAAGAACTCTCAAATTAGAATGAAGAAAATTAAATTATTATTATTTTTGTCAGATGGTCCAATCTTGAGGCTAGGACCTGTAAAACTCTATCCAAACTTATTAGAATCAATAAATGAATTCAGGAGAATTGTAGGATATTTGTAGGAATGAATAATAGTAGGTTTTCTGTTTATCAATAGTGAATCATTTAAAAAATAAATCAAGAAATCATTGCCACTGGTAATAGCTGCAAAAATGAATAAATAAAAGCTAAGATAAATTTAATCAAACAGATGGAATACCTCTATAATGAAATAGAGATATTTTATAAAATACTTATTAAAGATATTAAAGAGGAATTAAAAATAGAATATCTTATGTTCATGGAATGGAGAAACAATAATGCCACAATCCTTAAGTGATATTCATATTCATGAAATCGGCAAATGCCATGGTATTCTTTACACAACTAAGAAAAATCTGCCTAAAATGTGTATCAAATTGCAAAAGATCAAGAATATCCAAAGCAGTCTTTGTCAAGAAGAGCACAACTGGGTCGGTGAGATAGCTCAACAGACTAAGCACCTGCTTTGACAAGCGCAGGGACAGGGTTTTGATTCCCAGTCTTCCATGCCACACTAGCCCAGCCCCAGGGGCATACTGAGCCAGCAACTGAGTCCAGGCATGGTGGTGCATGCCTGTAACCCCAGCTCTGAGGAGGCTGAAAACAGGAGGATCACTATAAGTCCAAGCTGTATAGTTAGGCCCTGTTCCAAATACATAAATGGAAGATAACTGAAGAGAAAAACTGAAAAAAATGCTACTACTGAATTTGAAAATCTACTCCTACAAATATTTAATAACCAAAACATCATGAAAAATTAAAACAGACAAAAGGACCAAGAGAAAAGGATCAAAAGTACAAAAGTAAATCCATGTATGCACAGTCAAAAATACACTAAAAAAACTGGTAAAAAGGCAAGGGTGTTGGGCTTTGGTTTTATTTTTGTGTGTTCAATAAATGATGGCAGGAAAATTTGATGCCAACATGCAAAAAGTGGAACTAGATTTGTACTTTGGATAGTATGCAAAAGACAAGTCAAAATGGATTGATGATTTAATTGTACTACAAGCAAAAATGGAGAAAACTCGACTAAACAAAGATTTTTCCCCTTGGGCTTCAGATTAATCTCAGGATATTCACACTAAGTTAAATTCTCAGCCCTTGTTCACTTTTTTATGCTGTATCTTCCTATAATGCTAAATTTGCCAGACTGGACATTTAGCTATGATCCCCTATCTCAGCCTAACAAAATCCTGGAAACAGGCCTCTGATAACAAGCACAGTTTTTGTTTTAGTTAGTGAAAAATAGATTAGATGACCACAAACTGGAAAGCTTCTGCATAACAAAGAATAAACAGAGTGATGGAGCATGTTCACATCTGATTTTCCTGATTTTATTACGTCATTGTATGGCTACATCAAAATGTGCTTATACTTTCTCATTGTTGAAGGTTACTCACTTATTTTCCCTGACTGGATATTATCAATAACTTTGCTATAAGGAGTCTTCTAGCCTTTCCTGGTTCACTTACACATACTTCTGTGGAATACGTAGCTGGGGCTAGAATGGCTCTTTTCAAGCAAAAGGTATTACCAATTTTAGCAAAATGTCTCAGGTTTCCAATGACACTATCAATTACTTCTTTACTGACAATATTTAGTATCCCTGGTTTCTCTACTGAAACCCTTTAAAGATCTTAATTAACCTACAAATGTGTAATAATAATTCTTCGTGGTTTCACCTCCATTAAGTTAATTAAGAACTGAAACTATGGAATGCTCAGAGGAAATGAAAATTCTTTAAGGTAAAGAATCCATTGAAAGTCTTTCTCTAGTTAATGGATTTCCATTTGCCAATGAAATTTTAGGCTTGAAAATACAATAGCTTAAACATATTTTGATAAGCACAAATTAGTTTTCTTGATTTTTGTTTCTTAATCTTTTCTTTATGACTAATGTTTCTGTGCTCATCATCCTAAATGATATTTTTCTGTCTTAGGTCAAAATACTATATTTTCATTTAAGGCATTGTTCATTCAATTGACAATACACTGGAGTTTTTTTTAAGGTAAATTGTCTGAGATAAGAGGATAAAATCCTTGTCTTTTTGTCTAGATTTCAACGGACAAAACACCAGTTTTGGAAAACAAAACTTTTATTGAGTATCTTATGACTTCATTTTCATCCTAAATCAATAAAGTATCCTACATGAGAGAATATTTGGGGGAATTTTACTTTCCTTTGTTAGTTAATTTCTCCATTTTTATTCCATTAATACACTTCCATAATTACTATGAATTCATTGCACTTGAATAGCTATAGCATAAGTACTATGAATTTGTTTTTATATATTTCAAGTTCAAGATAGTGAAGATGGCTCATCTTTCCATATCCATGCCAATTGAAGAATCAGTTTCTAAATTTTCACAAAATAATCTCTAGTGGTTATGACTGGAATATGCTAGACTATAGTATATACATAAATTTTCTCATATTTTATTAATCTTCTACTCTATAATCATGATAAATATGTTTAACTTGGGCTATTTTTTCAGTTTGCTTTATTAATGCTTTAGAGTTTTTCTTCTGTATTCTTTATATCATTCATATATTTATTTGAAAATATTAGGGCCGGCCAAATAGCTCAGCAGATTAAAGCACCTGCAAGCAGGCTCAGAGGCAGCGGGTTTGATCCCTGGGGCTTGCTGTGCCATTCCTGCCCCCAGGGCATGCTAAGAGGGCAATTGAGACTGGGTGTGGTGGCATGCCTGTAATCGTAACTCTTGGGAGACTGTAAATAGGAGGATCACTACAAGTCTGATCTAGTAGTGAGACCCTGAACACCCTGTAGACCCGTTACTAAAATTAAAAAAAAAGAAAATATTAGTTCATTGTTATGATTTGTGTCTAATTGCCCCCCAAAGCCTCATGCAATCATTGTGGTGGCTTCTAGAGTTGGTGATCATTTCATGACCCAATACTGGGATTACGGGTGTGAGTGGCACACTCTTCCTGGGGCAGATAATCTGCCTACTAATGTAAGGAGAGGAAAGAGGCTTGCTAGCTGCCTCAGCTGCTGCTCTTCCTTTGCTCCTTGCTGTTTTCAGCTGCCATGAACAGCTGCTCTCTGCCATGTACCACTCTGCCTTGGAGCCTGCTGAGTATGGACTGAAACCTCCACTACTGTGAGCTAAATAAATCTTTCCTTCTTTAATTTGGGTGTTGGATATTTTGTCCCAGCAATGAGAGAAAAAATAGCTGAAACACCTTTTTTTACTACCACTAAAATTATATCAATGTTAAAATCTTTTGAATACTTCTAATTTTTTAAGACATGCAACTACTATTGACTTTTGCATATTCCTGCTGTACCCACTTATTTACACAAATTCATCAGTAATAGGCACTAGTCTAAGAAAGTCTTCTTTCTTGGTGAAAGATTTTTCAACCTAATGATTTGACTGCTAACATTTTGCTTATGATTTCTTTTTCTGCTCTCTTTCCTCTCTTCCCTTCCTTGTTCTTTCCTTCCCTCCCTTCTCCACCCCTTCATATGGATCCCTGAACTCAATTTCCTAGTAATTATGGTGTAGTCTTGCATCAGTTTAGTTTTCCTTTCTTGCTGTGCCATTCCTGCCCCCAGGAATATAGTTTTCCTTTCTTGTAAAGTCTCTTTAAGGCCTTAATACCATAGCTCTGCTGAAATTACAAAAAGAAGTCAAGACATCCTTCCTCTTTTCCAGCACAGAGCTTTTGTGGCATTGATATTAATTAGACCTTAATTTGAAAAAAAATGAGTTGTGAAGTATCTAGACCTTAATAAGGATTTTATATATCACATTAAATTTCATAATAAGATTTTAATGTCCCTGTGGATCAGGTTTAGTACAATGGTTTTTTCTAGAATTTGTGTATTTTTATAAAGCATTCATATTTACTGTCAAACATTGGGCTGTAGTGTCTCACTTATATATTTCATGATCTTATTATTAGTAGTGTATTTTTCCTGGTTCAGTTTTTCACTAATTCAACTTGCTAAACTATGAGAATTCTGCTGTTCAAATAACAATCTTTTATCATTGTTGATGTTTTCCTTATTTCATTGTTGAAGTTTGTCCTGAATGTTATTAGTTTTTCTTCTCTTTATTATTCCACTTCTGTTGATTTCTGACTTTATTTTATTTTGTTATTATTTTATGTAATTATTTATTTGTTTTGATGTGTTTGGTACAGAGTGTCAGTACACAGCTCGGACCCATGGTGATCCTCTTGCTTTCAGCCTCCCCAGAGCTGGGATTTCAGGGATGCCCCACTACAGCCTGGACACTGTGGCTGGCTCAGCCTGCCCTTCAGGTGGGACTTGTGTGGCATGTGGTGCCAAGGATCAAACCGTGGTCCCTGAGTTTGCCTAAGCAGGTGCTTAGCCCACTGAGCTATCTTGCTGGCCCTCTGACTTTATTTTACATTCTTTAAATATTTTTTTACTTGAATATATCATTAATCTCATTTCCTTTTCCTTTGTAATACATGTGTCTAAGACTAGAAATATTTTTGTAGTTGTAACTTCTATTGCAATCCATACTGTAAAATAGTATATTACAACTCTGCTCAGTTTTTCCTGACTTCTGGATTTTGTTCACAGATTATATAGGAATGTTTCTTTGTTTCTAGTGTGTACTTGCAGTGCACAGTGTTCAGAATCCGTGTGTGGAGTTGGCACTGTCAAGCACCGCATCTCAGGTCCTCTTCATCCCCATCAATTCCCGGCCCTCTCCTCCATCCACGTCTTGATCTTCCCATTTGAGAAGGGCCTGTCTCCCTATTTCCTCTTAGCAGTCTTCTGTTTTGCATTTTATTTACAATTTCAGTTGCCATATAAGGGAAAGGAATTTTTTTTTAAATCTATGAAAAGTGGAGATGTTTACTGTTGTTTCTAGTTTGCTACTAATCTAAATGCTTCTAACTCACTATGTAGTATATGATATTGCCTTTGCAATTTCTTAAAAGATGTTTAGAAATTTATACACATCTTCATGAGTTCATCACTATTATTAACTTCTCACCAGTAGTAATTTTGATATAATGTCTGCTATATTTATTTGTCTGATGTAAGTATAGCTATATTATATCGCTTCTTCTTTGAAAATAGTTGTTTGGTTTATTTAAACAAAATTTATACTTTAAAATTCTCTGAGTGTTTATATTGAATATACATCTTTTGGAAGCAATTTAAACTCTGATTATTTTTATTTAATCTAAAAATTAATTTCCTTTACTTTCAAATGATAGCGTGAGGGCCTGCCAAATAGCTCAGCAGATTAAACCACCTGCTTAGGCAGAGGCAGGGGCTAGGAGTTCGATCCCCTGGTCTGCTGTGTTGGCCCCACCCCTAGGATGCACTGAAAGTGCAATTGAGATTGGGTGTGGTGGCGTACACCTGTAATCCCAGCACTTGGGAGGCTATAAACAGGAGGATCACTACGAGTCCAATCTATACAGTGAGACCCTGTACACCCTGTCCTAAATACTAAATATATAAATAAATAAATGTATAGTGATCTTTGATTTAATGACAGACATAGGTGGATTTAAATATATTACTTTTCCATTAGATAACTACTCATACTACTTGACTTCATTTTCTTTTTTTCTGAGCTATTTAACAACTTAATTTTATCATTTTCCACTACTACATTTCCATATAAAGTATATATTTTCTCTTTACTATTGTTCTGTAGTGGTAACATACAATTTTACCTTGTTAATGTTTGTTATAAATTAACTTATTAAAATTAGTGCATTTACTACTTCTCAGAGACGACAATGATTTTCAAGACACTTCAATGATTTATGTTTTACTATGATTTCCATGGCTTAAATCTCATATATGTTACTGCCTTAAAGTTGTTATTTTTATTATATTGCTTAGAATAGCTTGAATTTAATCTTGTAGTTTTCATTTTTGTTCATTTTCCCAACAATTATATGTTTCTAACATTTTTGTTTGATTTTTGTCTGAAGAAGACCACCTGTGGCATTTGTTTTCAATGTTGTTTACTGATCTTTCTTAGTTTTTAATTTATAAGAACTTTATTTCATTTTTATATTTATAATTTTCTCAATGGCTCAGAATTTTTGGTTGATAATCATTTCCTTTGAGGACCTAATATACCATTCCATTTAATTCTATCCTCTGTATTTCCATTTTATTCAATTTTAGATTTTCTTTCAAGAAAAAGTCCTTAGGCTTATAGTTGTTTCCTTAATATTGTGTGTGTGTGTGTGTGTGTGTGTGTGTGTGTGTGTAAGAGAGAGAGAGAAACAAAGAGAGAGAGAGAGAAAGAGGGAGAGAGGGACAGAAACAGAGAGACAGAAACAGAGAGAGACAGAGAGAGACGGGGGAGAGAAGCACAGTGACAGAGACAGAGAGGAAGAGAGAGACAGAGACAGAGAGAGAGGAAGAGAGAAAGACAGAGAGAGGGAGAGAGAGACAGAGACAGAAACAGAGAGAGGAAGAGAGAGTGACAAAGAGAGAGACAGAGAGAGAGAAGATGAGAGAGATGGGGGAGAGAGAGAGTGACAGACAGAGAGAGGAAGAGGGACAGAAAGAGAGGGAGAGAGAAACAGGGAGGGAGAGAGGTAGGGAAAGAAAGAGGGAGGGGAACAGAGGAAGGGAGGGAGGGAAAGAGAGAGAGAGATCTTTTACATCAATTCACAAGGCTTTGGGAATCTGGGACTAGAGTCATCTCTCATTTCTGGAAAGTTCTAAAAATGTCTCTTTAAATATTGCTCATTGCTCCTTTGCCTTTTGCTTCTCTGTAATCTCCAACCTAACTTTTTTATATTTTTCACCATGGTCCATATATCTACTTTTCTAAAGTGTTTATCCCTGTTTTATTTGCAGGTCAGGTAAAAATTTGTATTTCTTTTCTTGCAATTCACTAATATGGTCTTAAGCAATGTGTAATCTGTTTATTTAATTTAGTACTCATATTAATTCCTTGTATTATATTTTTGTATTTTCAATTTACATTTGACCCTCATTTCTAATGCATCTCAATATCTGGAAAGTTATACAATACTATTGAAAATGGTTATAAAGATACTTTAAGTCTGTGTCTATTATTATAATCTATAAGTTAAAGATCTGTTTTTATTGTTTTT
>NDGN011556080.1:0-13632 GCA_002564285.1 Tympanoctomys barrerae | reverse complement strand
ACACATAACATCAGCCTTTCTCACCTATTTTTCAACTTTGGGTTTTGTCACCTAGTTTTATAAAATTACTGAAGGCAGTATTTGCTTTCTGGGCTCTATGTTTGTTTGACTATTTGGGGACCCATTACTGGTAGGAAAAGAGCAGATAGCTTAAAGTAAAAATAACTGACAAAATTTCAGACTCTTGCAGAGGCATTCAATTTTTATCATTGTTCAGGCCCCTCAAGTTGGAATGGCTTGGTAGCTTACTGATTACTGAAAGTGTTTTTCTTTTTATTATTTTTCTAACTTGTCTAGTTTTTTAAGTTTCATGAGTTGGTTTTACAATAAATTATTCTATTATGATAGGTGGGAATCTGATTAAAAACATCTTATAAATGAAAATAGGTACAATGCATGTTAACTACCAAAAGGTTTACTTTCTATTTACATATTCTTGTAGTAAATCATTGTAACTTTAACATAATACACTTTGACATAGGCTAATATTTTATATGCAATATCATAGAAACTAAGTGATGCACCCTCAGAAAAAATCTAACAACATTCAACTTTCAGAACATCAAGTAAGTTAGATTTTCTGATTCTAGATAGAGGACTTTAACAATTAACAGTTGTTTGCTGAAGTAAATTCAAGTTTATGCATTTCATCATTATGTATACAGTTTTTTCTTCCTATTGGGAAAACATGGCAGGACTTCCCATCTACTGATATGAAAGGCAATGTTTCAAATAAATGCTATGCCACCAGAAACGCGTATTATAACATTTCTGTGGTCTATTTACTGAACAGAAATTAAACAAAGTCCTCCTTTATCAATATTCATGATTTTACCTTGCATTCTTTCCTGAAATCATGCAGCTTTAAGTCCTGCAGGCAATTTTTTAGATCTTCACAAAGTCACGCAGGACTGATTTGGGGCTAAATCACCAACACATATATGAGTTCAAACACACACATATACCATGAAATGCAACACTCTATGGACTTAAAGCTATACATAAATTTTATTCCAATCCCTACTCTCACCATCACTTCATGAAAATGTGCACTTGATGAATTGAGGTGTGGATGTATGACACAAAATTGACATATAATACATTTTCCCTTTCACCGGTGGCTCCAAAATTCATCAACAATTGTCTCTGTGCTATAAAAATAGGTATAAATTGCAAATGATTTCAGGTAGCTATACAAAGAATGATACAAGGTCTAGAGATAATTTATTATGTACATATCACACAATATATATATATTAAATTATGTATGTAAATATATATGTACATATGTGTGTGTCTACACACACACATACAGGATCTCACAGGATCAGACTTGTAGGGATCCTCCTGTCTCAGCCTCCCTAACACTGGGATTATGGTATGTGCCACCATGCCTGGTTTGGGGGCTGGCATGTATGTGGTACTTGGCATCAAAGTAGGGATCTTATGTTTTCCAAGAAGGCTCTTATGACAAAGGTATCTCCCCAGCCTGAGATAATTTACTTTTAAAGATTTAAGAGAGGCTTTCACAAAAATGAAAAGCATAAGAGAAACAAAAACTGAATATGTAATATATGTTACCTATCTACACAGCTATCATCTGTGTTTTGCCTCTATGAGACAGACCTTCACTGTGCAGTCCAGGATAGGCTACAATTCATCATGACCCGCCTGCTCCAGGCTTTCACGTATGGAGTTACATGCAGAATTTTTATTTTATTTTATTTTATTTTATTTTATTTTATTTTATTTTAGGGAAAGGTCTACAGGGTGTTCAGGGTCTCACTGCATAGATCAGACTCATAGTGATGCTCCTGTTTGCAACCTCCCAAGAGCTGGGATTACAGGCACGTGAGCACGTGGGGTTACACGTGGGTGTCACCATTCTTGTCTTATATTGTGTGGAACATTTAAAAAACTTGGAGTTATTTATTTAAGGAAAGATTCTTCTATCCTTTTTGTATTGTATAGAATATTAATTAGTTTCTCTTCCTGTATGATATTGAATATTAATTATACATTTTCTCTTTCTTCTTGAAATATTTTCAAATCTCTAATTTATTTATGCTATGTCATGTATAGGTACAAATTTCATATAATGAATGTGTTCATAATGTACACCTAAAATGAATCAATAAAATTAATAATTAAAAAGATAGACTCTGGAATATACAGTGGGACTATGAGAGGGAGCCAGGTTAGATTGCATGGATACGATACACTGATGGCATGCAGCTAATACTAAGATTTTAAATTGATTAAAAAATAAATGATAGCAGTAACAATAAATCTTCCTTTAATAATAATCCTAGTGTATTAGGAATCCGTTGAAAAGTTTCCTTTTCATTTCCTTTTCAACTGATAAGGGTTTTAATCTGTTTCATATCAATTGAATTTTAGTTATTTAGTTTACCTTTGTATGTGGGTAAGGTATCTCCTAACAACTATTTTTTCCTGTTAGAAAGAAACAACAGGGAAATATTTAGAAATACAATATTTTGAATCACTTGAAAAATAATGTTGCTTAAAACACTGGAAATGAGGGGTCGGCGAGATAGCTCAGCGGTCTGAAGTGCCCGCTTGGGGAGCGTAGGCAGGCACAGGGGACTGTGGTTCAATCCTCAGTACCACATGCCATACCAGGACCTCCCGTAAGGTGGGCTGAGCTGTCAAAACAAAAAACAAAACAAAACAAAAAAGAAACAAATAAAAAATTTCCACTGAAAATGAAAATGAGCTATGAAAAGTATTTTCCAAGAATACAACTTTAAATATATCTCCTTTCATGAAACGATGGCTAAGTGCAGATTTTACAAAGAGCCACACAGAATATGCTTGAGTTAATATACATTTCCAAACAAAATGTAATACCATCCAGGCACGTAAAAGGTAGTTGTCGATACTGGGTGCTGCTGGCATCTTAATGAAGAAAAGTTATCAAAGAATTGCATACTTCTATCTTTACTCTTTCTGTAACTGGTTACTATAATAACCGTCATATTATTTACCTTTAAGTAAATAATGATACATCTCAAGTCTCTTCTGAAAGCTTTTTCCATTTTAAGGTGACTCATATTAATATGTGCTAGAACTAATTAGTTAAAACTAATTTTGTGTTAACATCTACAGTACTGAGGTCCATTTCATTTTATTTGTTTATATTTGCATTTTAGGAAAAACATACATTTTAATCCTCATCTGTAAGAAGCATTATGTTGAACATTATTAATAAAGCAGTTAATATTAATTCGTTTTTAAAGGATGTGCAACAAAACCTTATTTTAATATTTGAAAAGGCAAATTACATAATTGGTTTTCATTGAAGTCATTAATTTTCATAGTACTACTCAAGCATGCATTAAAGTACCTTGATTATATCTAATATACCTTCTTATTTAAATGATTTCTAATTACAAAATCACCCAGGACATTTACTTCAGTTATATTTATCTCTAAGTGCCTTGCTTTATTAAATTCTCTTGCTACTAAGAACTCATTAATATTAGTACCTTAAAAATTTTTAAAGACCTTGATCATTTTATCTTTTATCATTAATATATACATATATTTTTATCAAATAATTTTCATTAAGGCTTATTATTAAGGAAAACTTAATTATGCTTTGAATTTATTTTCCCATTTACATGAAGGCTTAGATAAAGTGATAGCTACCAATCATACTTTCATAACTTTCACAGAAGAGTCTATCCACTTTCAGGTCAGACTGGTTCTTGCCAAAGATAGAAAATAACGAAGTCTAACAGGTGTCTAACTCTCTAAGCTAACGGAGCAAAATCAAACAAATTTTCATTTTGTAGACTGATAACCCACCCAGAAGGATGGTGCAAATAGACAAAATTCCCGCACAAGTCTCGGTTTGGATCAAAATTCAAGAGCAGTCTTTGAGATGTTACCTACTCAAGGAGCCGGACACTCAGAAAGCTGCTGCAAACTCATCTCGCTGAGGCCCAATTACTCTTGCTGGCCAGGTAAGGGAGCCTGGCACAGTGGACCACACTGTGAACCCAGTTCTTAGACAGTGTAACTGATGAGGTGCAACCCAAGGAATAACAACTTATGAAAAGAAAAAGCTAATATATGTAGAAAAAAGGTACCCCACTTAAAGGAATGTGTTCCACAGGGTAAGAAAAAAAATATATACTGGGCCAGGTTTATATACAGTGTCTAAAAGGAAAAATAGAATCAAAGGCCCTCAAGTTTTATAAATATACCATGACTTTTCAGTCATATGTTGTTCTGGTTCTTTAATTTATTCAACAAATGCTCTCCTTTTTTCTATCATTCAGGCAATGATTTTTTGAAGGTTAAGACAAAGAAAAGGAAAAATGCTTACAAGAATCATATCATCAACTCATACTTTTATTTCATATGTACAGTCAATAGGGAAATGTAAGTAACCCCAACTGGAGTCACAAGACAACTATTTAGAAATTTAACTGTTCAGTTCTTTGTATTCAAAGGAAAAAATGTATATTGGAAGGCAAAGATCTTACTGCTACTTAACATAATGAAAATCGGCCCTATAGAAGTGTGAAAAGAATTTTACAACTAAACCAGCATTTAACAATGGGATAGACTCTGTTATACAATTAAGTTTGTTTTACAGTAAGATATAAAAATGCATTTGAGTTTATTATTGTAATTACTGATTATCTGATGATACTGCCAAACAATAAAGCGGTGGTTAACATGATTATAATTGACTATAATACTTTTGTTATTTCTTATGGGTAAAATAAATTTTTACATAATTAGCATCTTTATTGATTTTATATATATTTAATTGCTAGGTATGTGGGTTACCTAGTGACTTGGGAAATAACAGCTTTATTTTTGCCTATCTATTCAGTCATTCAACAAATCGTATAAAGAACTAACAGTTTTCACACTGCTAAAGCACCAGGATCTATCAGATAGCTAAGCAAATTTGTTGGCTTGGAAATATATTTTTGAAGGTAAATACAATAAAATCTCTCAAAGATGAAATGCAGTCCATGAGAGAAGAGAAAAGAATAACTCAAAGGTCCTTTTTCTTCAGGAAAAATAAATTGCCCTATGGTGGCATAAGGGAAAGACAATGATTAGAGTAGGGAACCAGCATTATAACCCCAACTTAGGGAAAATCGCAAAACACAACCATCCTCCATAGGATATAAGAATTAAAGTTCTGGAAAAAAATGCAGATGATTTCCGTGAGTAAAAATAAAAATATAGAAAAATTTAGACAGGAGAAAGGTATTTTAAAATTACTTAAAATAAGAAAAAGGTGATAATGTTAATTACAGAAAAAATACTAAGAGAAAAACCTCACAATTAGGGAAATCAATGGTAAGATTAAACTTCTGTGGTCAATGAAAGCAGGTAGTTACTCTGTGGTCTTGTGTATACAACATTGCATGCACATTAATTATATAAAATTTGAAACCAAATGTGCTAAAATTCAAACATCACAGCTCACAGAACAGGATCAGTGAGAATGCTAGAGGGGCTGGTTAGAAAATGGGCCTAGGGATTGGAAAGTTACCAAAGTGGAGGAAGTAGAAGGAGAAGAGGATGGACCTTATAACCCCACGACAATGGACATGAACACTTCACAGTGATACCCTGAGGTATCACACAGTGTTCTATAAGAGAAACAGATTGATGAGGAAAGCAATTTAGATTTTTTGCTTCATCCAAAAGAATAAATTAAGACCCTGGGCTTATTTTATCGTTGGTGCAGAGTCTGAACTGGTACATGTGACAGACATATTTATGAAATACTGACCAATGCTTTACTTCTGAAATTATTAAACTTGCTTTCCATTTTCCACAACCTTATTTGAGTGAACAGATTAATAATTACTTCAAGGTGGAGGATATAAATTTCATAGAAAACAGATATATTTTACAATTTTCAATTAACTTTTGTTTCTATATTACTAAAACCTCTGAAATTACTCAGATTTCTGACATAATTCAATTATTCTGGACAGTATGGATGGAGCATTGTGTCTTTTCCCTGCAGTCCTGATTTTCATAGAGGTGTGATTTTTGTTCCTTTCCTGGAAACAGCGGTACATTGTGGAGACATTTTTGAATGCCACAACAAAACTGGGATAGGGGTGTCCTTAAGATCTACTGGGTAGAAACCAGGGCTCTGGTTCAATCTGCAGACAGCCCCTTCTTCCCAACCAACAAGAAACTATGTAGCCCAAAATACAAAAGTGCAGATGTAAGGAAGGAATTACTTCTCTGGTGAACCCTTGGGTATCATAAGGTTGTCTTCTCTCTTGTGCTGGTCTCTGAAGTCACAGCAGTGTGGCTGTGAGCAGGGAATGTTTACTGTGTTCCAGTGAATTTGATCTGAGTCTACCAGAAATGATGTTCCACCATCTCAAGGAACCTACAGGATGAGTTCTGTCTCTGGCCACAGAAAAGACAGAGAGCAGGGCCCGGTGCTGAAGGTTCCAGGCAAGCACGAGGGGTGCCTTAGTGAAGAACTTAAAGACAGGATTCACACCGAGGCCAGGGGTTGCCCCTTAGCCCATGCATTCTGCCTCCAAATTGTAATTAGAGCTAGCTACAGATAGCTGGAGACCACAAAAGGAGAACCAACTCGGAGGTAAGGCTAAAGCGAGCACTGTCCAACAAGGAAACAGATGCAATCAGTCAAAACACTTTACATCAAGAAAATTTCGCAGATAGTACAGTTTTATGGGCCAATAGTATAGTTCAGTAGCACAGCACCTGCCTGGCAAGTGCAAGGTCCTGAATTCAATTCCCAGTACCAAAAATTAAATCAAATTTAAAATTTTTCAATTTTAGGAGATTACATTTGATCAAGAGCCTCTGCTGTGTTCGCCAAACGTTATAATTTCAAAAGCTCCATTTGACTATACTTCAGATTGATGGATTCCCTATTTCTCTATTGTGAAATCCTTCTACCAAATAAACCAAGAAGAGATTATTTTTTATTTAATCAAGCTATTCATAGGAACTCTGGATGTGATTTGTTTTTCTTGCTTTGTGTTGTTTTTGCTTAGTTTAGCTTTTGCTTTTTCTTTAACTTAGATATCCTAACTCACGTGGTTGGAAATGACCCTTCAGAAGAAATGGTATTGTACAGACTTGTAGATGTTCATTGTCATTCCTTGCTGAAGGTTTCAGACAGGACCTTCAGAAGAAAAGCTACACTTGGCCTCTTTATAATTTATATACTGGCCTTCTACAGATAATGTCATGCAACTTTTTCAAAGCCTGCACCACTTAAAAGTTTTTAAATATCAAATGCATCAAAGTGCAAATACATGCCTTGTAGTATAATAAAGGAACTTGTTATGTGTAAGAATGTGTGGCCATATTACTAGGATTGTGAATTGGTAATCTCCTGTGTGCCCTGTGGTAACACTACAAGGTGACTAGAGAAAATAGCCCCGTTTTAAACATAAAGGAACTAACATGCAAAAACGTTAAACAAGATCACAAGGAGAAATGCACAGAAATCCAAGCTTTGAAATAAATTGCAGTGGCTCTAAGCCCCTCTACGGCAATATAGAGACCCCCCTGGCGATTCCAAATGCCACTGACGTCACGTTTTCTCGGACTAATGACTGACTGCAAGAAAGTTTGGAGTAGAACTCTTTTTTTTTTTCTTTTTCCTGGAATGTCTTGGGATCATCTAAATATTTAATGTATGGGAGATGACAAATGCATATTAGGACACAATTAAAAGTGCGCACCGATGGCTAATTAGAAAAGCATGTATTGTAACACTGTAGGTATTATTTTCCTATTTCTTTCACAATAAGAGAACCAAATTTTATGAGTTTGTCTAGATGACCTTCCTATGACACATTCTCTATGTACTTCTTTCTTTAAACATGTAAGTAACTTGTCTATTAAATTGTTTAAAATAAGTCTATAAAATTTTAATACCAGGGCTAGGAATGTAGCTCATCTCCCAGTGCCTGCCTGACAAGTACAGGGTCCTGGGTAAGCTTCCCAGTACCAAAAATAAAGCTGCAAGAAAACTGTAATGCCAGAAGGTCCCTGTATCTACTGCTCAAAGATGCCTCTAGAGAAATAGCTGATCTCTATTTCCAAGATAGGCAAAGAAGTGATGACGGTTACCATGTAATTCTAGTTCTGGTGAAATTAATAACTAAAATGTCATGCACGATCCTTGCAAATATTTTCCTTGTCTTGTAAAACCTAAGGTACATTTTGATTTTTAAGGACTGCCTGATTACCTCCTCAGTGTATTTGTTGGCCTAAACTCATGACTTCATAACACTGAGGCTCTGGGTCTTCACCATCATTCCTGGTCACTGCTGCTGTGTAGCAAAGCCTTTAAGTATTATATAGCAGGCTACTCCGATGAATCTCTAAGCCTTCCTTTGCTAATAGTTCTTTTCAATGGAAATTCCCTTGAGCCCTCCTCCTTCTCCTTCCTCTCCTTTTCTCTTCTTTCTCTGCCTCCCTCCTCCATTTTCTTCTTTCCTTCCTTTTGTGCTTTGCATAGACAATCAAGATTTAACACTGCCGACTTAGGATCTCTTTTCTGTTATATGTTCCCCTTTTTCTGTCTAAGTCAAGAGCATCCTCGCGAATGTCAAATTGGAGATATGCTGAGCGATACCATTTCCTGTTTTTAATTGCAGTGAGACTGAGTTAACAGTTTAATCACTGCGCTTAAAACATATCATGACAAGCTCTTTAAATTATGTGTAAAATCCAAAGATTTAGAGACAGAGCCCTAGAGTTCCCTGAAATGAGTATTTTGGCCTTAATAGATTACTGCAATTGAACAGGTTCAACAAGAAGAAAATACTTAGTGGAGACAAGGATAGTCTTCACTAAGCCCAGGTTAAAAGAGAAAAAGCTAAACACTAGAGATGGACCACACAAGCACATATTCCTGGAAAAATACAACCTCAGGAGTCTTAGTTATGATTTAACTTATGATTCGAACTTATGATCACATGGGTTAGAATAGATTATATCATCACATGTCCTCTAGACTTATAATTGAAGAGTTAATACATGATTAATAAAGTAGTTTGTTCTATCCTCTATTGATGTGGCATTATAAATAATTTAAATTAATAAGAAAGAATGTCTTCTTTAAAAGAGTAGACAGGTCAGAAGGCAGTATGACTATTCTGATAAATATAGTTTAAAAGAAATTTAATAATAGTTCCCAAAACTGTTTGCAGACAGAAATTCTGTTAATATTGGTCCAGTAAATAGATATATAGTACATCAGGATATAAAGAGTCTGTGTCTTATAGCACATTCTGAAAATGATAGCACATCTTGTTATTCTGTTTGCTTGTGAAATATTTATAATGCTGTGCTCAGGGAAATATTGAGTATCATGTACCTTAAACAAAAAAAGGAAAAAAAATATAATTTGTTCTACATCAGAGTTACTGAACTTTTATCCCCAAATTAGAAATTTAGGGAAACATTACATACAATATTATATTTTCAGTTTTTTCACATAATCATTAAGACTTAATAAGCAGTTTCCCTCCACATGACTATAATTTTGATATATTTGATAGCATTCCTACAATTGCTGTCTTTATTCTCTTTTTTCTTTTTCTCTAGTGCTGGGAATTGAACTCTGGACCTCACAAGTGCCAGACAAGTGCCCAGCTATCCATTGTCCTCCACCATGTAGACTTCTAGCAAATCTGTGATCCTTAAATATTTATTTCAATTTGGAGTGTTGGATTAGTTCTTCTATAATTGAATAAATAGTTACACTTTGATTTCTGTGTACCTGAGTAAATGCCTGTCTTGCTAAGTACACTGAATAAATAATAACATGTTTTTGACAGCTCTTCTTAGTGATTTGATCCCAACTTTCTGAGCAACACTCATCTTTGCTTTGTGTAGATGCTACAAAGAAGTTGGAGCTTCCATAACTATTATGGAGTCCCCCATTTATTGATCTTTGTCTCCTGAGAAAACTATCTAATGTCTTATTTACAGTCTGCACCATTTATTGAACTTGCTTAGTATTTAATTTTGAGTTTTTTATGCTTTTTTATCTATCCTAGTGTTATACAACTTTAAGAACTTTTAGGACTTGACATATATATTCATTTTAATGAACTATGTTTTAAAAAATTTAACAAAAAGCATCCTAGAATTAATTATTCAAACAGAATTAAAAAGAGTGAGGAGAGGTTCAGGGTCCTCCAGTCCTCACATTTTGACATCCACAGAGGCTATAAGAATCATATGATGGCTTTCGTACTTTTACATCTTATTTTCTGCTACTACAATAGAATCTTTAAAATAACTATTTTTTCTATATAACTCTGACTGGATTAACTTTACAAATTTACAAATATGAAAATGATATTGTTAGGAATTTTCTATATGAATTTCAAACATATTTGTGAAATTGGAAATATTAGAAAAATTAACAATGTGAAAGTCTCTAGTTAATATTGAATTGGAAATCACTTGACTTAGTGTATGCACATCAACATCATTTAAATAATGATAATGTGAAGGAATCTATATTCATTATATTATAACTTCTCCACTCTCATAAATGGATCTTCCAACATACGTTCTCTTACATTTTAGCTTAAAATAAAACAGAAGTGACTTTTCTGTCCTGGGTTCATAAACTGATTAAACGCCCTGTAGGTGAGATGTGTTTGCTCCATCATGACACTAATTCCAAAAAATAATAATAATAATATTTAACATTTTTAACTTGCTTTTCAGTTACCCACAACTCTTCAATTAAGCTAACTGAATAGATAGTTCTTCTTTCAAAGCGTAGTTTAAAATACATAAAGGTGTATAAACAATAAACGTATGAAAAGGTGAACAGCACCATATGTCGTGAGGAAATTGTAAATAAGATACTAAAATGGCCGAAATCCAAACCACTGAAAACATCAAATAGAGACAAAATATAGAATATCAGGACCTCTCATTCATTACCAATGTAAGAGAGAAATGGCACAGACACTTCAGAAAGTAAGGTAGCAGGGTTCTACCAACTATACACAGACCTTACTGTATGATACAGCAATTGAGGTATTGCTCCAAATGAGTTGGAATTATATGTCAACCTGAAAACTACCAAACATATACTTATAGCAACTTGATTTGTAACTGAAAATAACTTGAAACAGCTATGATATTCCTTAATAGCCAGATAGATAAACAAAATGACACATCAATACAATGAAATACTCCTGGTTTAAAAAGCAGTAAGCTAGCCAACCCTAATGAACATAGAGGAAGACTGGGGAAATAGCTCAAAGATACAATGCTTGCCTGGAAAGAGAGGGGTTGTGAGTTTGATTTCTGGTACAATAGCCATGAAGGGAAACAAAAATTAAATCTATATTATTTATCCCCATAAAAAAGGCTATTTTGAAAAGCCTACAAATTGTATGATTTCATCTGTATAGATTTCTGGAAAAGGCAAAAGGATAAAGACAGTAAAAGGACCTGTCAATGGTTCCTGGGTAAAAGGAAAGGAATAAGCAGAGGGAATACAGAGGAATTTTATGGCATAAGAACTATTCTGTATGATGCTGTAACAATAGCTCCATGAAATGTGTCAAAATCCATAGAATATACAATGCAAAAATGGATATCTATGTAAACTATAGATGTTAGTTAATCATGTATTAATACTGGTTTATTAGTTGTAACAAATATACCATATTAATTCAAGTTGACATAATAGGAAAAATCACATACACATGTGAGGAAGGCTGTTGGTTGTGTGGGGATGTAATGGACACCATATTCTAGTCAATTTATCTGAAAACTTAAAAGTATTCAAAAATTTAAAACAAAAACAATGTGTATGAATCTTGCAAAGCTTCGTTATATATCCCATCAATATGTAGCATTTTGAAGTTACTTTTTCATAGTTGATTTAGTAATATTAAAGTTACTGTTTAATGCTTTCACTTAGAACTTGTGGTAGGAAAACTCTCTTGCTCAATAACTCCTGGCTTTGATTTCATTGAAGATAAAACTTCCCCCTAATTGATAGAACACAAGGTATGATAACTTTTCATCCTGCCAAGAGTCTCCAAAGAGTCACAGAAGAATGAAGAATTCCATTATGTCTTTGAAGTCAAAAGAAAGACATATTACAATAGCACAATATTAATAGCCATGTACTTCTTGTATTTCTTCTTAATTCAGTGGTATCATAATGGTTGTTTGAAATTGAATATAGCGGGAGATATAGCTCAGCAGAATAGTGCCTGCTTTGCATGAGTAAGGTCTTAAGTTTTATTCTCAGTATGAAATAAATAAATAAAATTGGGCTGGGGAGATAGCTCAGTAGCCTAAGTGCCTGTCTGGCACTTAGATCCACAGCACCACATGCTGCACCAACCCCAGACTGAGCCGGCCACTGAAACTGGTGTGCTGGTGCACACCTGTAATCCCAGCACTGGGGAGGTGGAGAAAAGAGGATCACTATGAGTTCCAGCTGCATAGTGAGACCCTGTACCAAATAAATAAAAAGAGAAAGAAAAAAATTGATGATAGTGCAATATTTGTATCATGGCTATCAGTAAATCCTGTGGGTCACTTCTCTTCTCTTATATTTAAACTGACTTACCACCACAAGTTGGAAAATACAAATTTATGGAAATATTTTGCCCTATATTTAAGTACATTACTGAAATACTCCCAAATAAAGAATAAGAGGTTTTGGGCATCAATATTTTCCAGGAAAAATATTCATTATTCTATATTACGCTAACCTCTTAAGTATTAGAAACATAGAGAAACTTATACTTGACATTTCTAAATTAAATTATCACAACATAAATGAATCTAAGGGGTCATAAAAGCCTAAAGGCAATGAGGACTAGGGATTAACAGAGATATCCAGAAGTGGTTAATTGAAATACCAGCAGAAAGTGACGGACAATCTTTATGTAGATGTCTGAGGCATTCAAACAATTCTGCCTTAAGGTAATTGTCAAAACGGGGTGATGAAAGTAGAAGAGGAAGAAAACCAATGTGTTTTTTCTCGAATATGTCATTTATTCTTAAAAATGTTCAGCTTATATAACTTCAGCTCACATTGAAAGAAATGCAGCACCAGGTTGTAGACTTTCAAGTAATACAATGAACGACAGTGGTGACAAATGTAGAGCAAAAATACACATAGGAGCTGATTGCCAAAATAAATGTAGATTTTTATTATCAAAAATGATTAAGGTAATAATTTAAAGATTAAAAAACACATACTAGGAATTGCAAAGAAATATACGTAATGTGTTTTCTGATAAAATCAACTTAGTTCTGGTAGAATTCTTCTTTATTACAGTGTAGTGATGAGACTTCAAGGCTCACTGGACAAAGGAACAATGAACACTTGGAGCAGCTGCATGTTTTAAGCTTGTCAGTGTTGGTGGTTGAACTCATAGCCATCCCACTAAGCTATATCGACAGACTTTGGCACTTTTTCAAATTGACTCTCTCTCTCTCTCTCTCTCTCTCTCTCTCTCTCTCTCTCTCTCTCTGGTTGTCTCTCGATAGGTATAGATAGACAGATAGATAGACAGATAGATAGATAGATAGATAGATAGATAGATAGATAGATACATACATACATAC
>NDGN011556076.1:2443-17649 GCA_002564285.1 Tympanoctomys barrerae | reverse complement strand
CATGTGTATCTTGTTTATTTCACTTATTAGTATATCTTCAAGTGGCATCCAGTTAAATATAAAATGTTCAACTTTATCATCCTTTATAGCTGAGTAATTTTCCATTGTATAAAAGTACCACATTGTTTTCATCGTTTCCTCAGGTGACGGCGATTTTTGTTGTGTCCAAAATTTGGGTATCACAAATTGTGCTGCTATAAACATACATGCACATGTATCACTATGATACGGCATATTCAGTTCCTCTGGGAAAATTCCAAGTAAAGGAATAGCTGGTTTCAATGTGCTTTCCCTTCCTAGTTTTTAAAGTAGTCTCTCCACTGATTTTCATAATGGTTGCACCAGTCTACATTCCCACGATAAGTACAGAAGTGTTCCTTTTTCCGCACAGTCTGTCCAACATTTGTTGGTGGTTGATTTCTTTATGATAGACAGTGTTTCTGGGGTGAGATGGTATGTTATTGTTGTTTTAATTTACATTTCACAGACGGCGAGTAATGTGGAGCATTTTTTCATGTATTTATTAGCTTGTGTAATTACTTCTTCTGACAAGTGAGTGTTCACCTGAGAAGGCCATTTGTGCATTGTGTTTTTGAATTTTGGGGCCTTAATGTTTTTCATTACTTTATAAATTCTAGAGAGAAGGCCTTTGTCTGAGTGCTTATTAGTTAAGATTTTTCTAAATTTGTTGGTTGTCTCTTCACTGTTGCTGGTAATTTCTTTGAACGTGCAAAACTTAGAAAAAAATGGAAGTCCCACTTGTGAATTATTCCGAGTATTACCTATGTAGTCTGATTTTTGTTCATGAACCATTTGCTTACCCCTCTGTCTTCAAAAGTGCTTCCTAATTTCTCTTCCAGCATATTTAGTGCTTCTGTTTTAATGTTTAAATCTTTAATACATTTTGACTTTACTTTAGTGCATGATGACACACCCAGTCAAGTTTAAGTTTTTAACCTGTAGAATTTCAGTTTTTCCAGAACAATTTGTTAAAAAGGCTATCTTTCTTCCAATAAGCATGCTTGGCACCTCTGTCAACAATAACGTGGCTAAACATGTTTTTCTAGTTGTTTCTGCATCTTATAATCCATTCCCTTGATCCTCACATCTACTTTTTTGCCCATACCATGCTGATTGTATCACGGTAGATTTGAGGTTTAACATCAAGCCATGAATTGTAATTCCTCCTGCCTTTCTTTATTGTCCCATAATGGCTTTGCTATTTTAGGTATTTTGTGGTTCCAAAGAAATTTTAAGAATGATTTTTCTAATTCTGTGACATATGTTGTTGCCATTTTCATAGGGATGTCATTAAATGTGTATAACAATTTTGGAGGTATGGCCATCTTCACAATGTTGGTTCATCCTATACAGAATCCGTATCTTTACATTTTCTGAAATCCTCTTCAATTTCTTTTTTTTTCAGAATATTCTAGTTTTCATTGAATGGATCTATTACTTTCTTAGTTGTGTGAATTCCTAAGCATTTCATTTTCCTCGGTGCTATTGTAAAAGGCATTGTTTCTCTAATTTCTCTCTTCGTGTGCTTGTCTTCTGTGTTAAAGAATGCTTTTTGCTTTTGCATATTGAGTTTGTATCCTGCTATGCTAATTAATTTGTGCATTAATTCTTGTAGCTTCTTTTTGGAGTTTTTTGGTGTCTTTCATGTAGAGTATCATGTAATCTGCAAGTAATGATAATTTATCTTCTTCTTTATGTATTCTTCTTCCTTTCATTTCTCTCTCTTGTCTAATGGTCTAGCTAATGATTCCCAAAGTATATTGAATAGGAGTGGAGAAAGAGGACTTTCTTGTCTTGTACCAGTTCTGACAGTAAAAGATTTCAGGTTTTCCCAATTTAGAATTATACTCGTCATTGTGTTGTTATATACGGGTTTTATCTGATTAAGTAGAAGCCATCTATTCAAATTTTCTGTAGGACTTTGAGCAAGAATGAATGTTGGACTATGTTAAAAACCTTTTCTGCATCAGTTGAGATGATCATGTGGTTCTTGGGTTTGGCTCTATTTATACAATGTATTACACTTATAGATTTGTGTATATTGCAAAAATATGCATTTTTGCATCCCTAGGATAAATCATACCAGGTCACGGTGTATAAACTTATGGGTGTTTTGCTGTATTCTACTTGCTAGGATTTTATTGCATATTTTTGCATCTATAATAATGAGGGAATTTGTACTTTATTTTTCTTTTTTCAGTTGCATCTTTCCCTCGTTTTGTTATCAGTTTAGTACTTACCTCCAAGAATGATTTTTGGGGGATTGTTTCCTCTTCAATTTATTTAAGGTGTTTGAGGAGTATTGGAATTTCAAGTTCTGTCAGCTTCTTGTAGAATCTAGCTGCAAATCCATCAGAACTTTGACCTTTCTGTGTAGGTATTTTTTTATTTTTATTACATTTTGTATTTCACTGCTGTTATTGGGTGATTGAGAGTTCTGTTATCATCTTGATTCATTTTTGGTAATATGTTCCTTTCAGGTAAACTGTTCAAGTCTTCTGTCTCTTCTATTTTGTGAGAGCAAAGATTTTCAATGTACTTATTGATGATATTCTGAATTTCCACCACGTCTGTGGCAAATTCATCAGTTGCAATCCTTATTTCTTTTATTAGAGTTTTTCTCTTTCTTCTTTTTTTATCAGGTTAGCTAGGGACTTATAAATTTTATTTAATCTTTTAAAGAGCCAGCTTTTTGATTTGTTGATTGTTTGAATTATTTTCTTTTTCTCAATTTTATTAATTTCTTCTGTAATCTTTATAATTTCTTCCCATCATTGGGCTTTGGGTTTGGTTTGTTCTTCCTTGTCTAGATGTTTGAGTTGCAGCTTGAGGGTATTTTTTTGTTCCCATTCTATTTTCTTAATGTGTGATTTTACAGCTATAAATTTTCCTCTAACACCTGATTTCATTACATCCCATAAATTCCTATAACATGTTCTTGACTTTTCATTGAATTGTAGATATTGTTTAATTTCTTGTTAATTTCATCTGTGATCCAATGACTGCTGAGGAAGGTTTTGTTTAACTTCCATTTATGGATTTCTTCTGGCTTCTTTTGTCAATTATTTTCAGTTTAATTTCACGGTGGTCAGATAATATGCATGGGATAGTTTCTGTTTTCTTGCATATACTTCAGCATGACCTATGGACTAGTATGTGGTCTATTTTAAAGAATGTAACATGTGCGGCTGAAAGAAATGCATATTCAGCTGTGGTTGGGTGAAACACTGTATATGTCCACTAATCCATTTGTTCCAAGTTCTTTTTCAGTTCTTCTATTTCTTTGAAAAGTGTTTATGTCTGCTTGACCTATCATTTTGGGATAAGGGGATGGCAAATTCTCCTATTAAGACTGTGGTATTAGATATTAGATTTTCCTGTCGATTAAGATTTGTCTTACATAGTTGGGTGCTTCCAAGTTTGGTGCGTGTATATTTATGAGTGTTACCTCTTCCTCTTGAATTTTCCCTCCTACTAGCATTTAGTGGCCTTCTTTATTTCATTTGATCATTTTTGCTTTGATGTTGAAAGTGGCTGAGAATAAGATTGCTACCCCTGCTTTTTCTGATGTGCTGGGGCACGTAGTATTGCTTTCCATCATTTGACTTTCAGCCTATGAATTTCTTTATGATTTAGGTGTGTCTTGTATACAGCATATTGTTGCATTATTCTTCCTGATCCATTGTGCCAGTCTATTTGTTTTAATTGGTGAGTTAAGTGCATTTATATATTTTTGTTCAGGTACAAAGACATGCTTATTCTTCTCATTTCGCAATTTGAACATTCTTCCATAGATTTAACAACTCTTAACAACCAATATTAAGCCCATCAACATCATAATTCATTTGAACTGCAACATTCATCGCTAGCTCCCCAAAGACTCATGAATATCCCTTCATGCAAGAATCATTTAGTCCACCTGAAAGAGTTGCCAAAGTTCTAACAGTTTCATCATTGCTGAAAAGCCCAGTTGCCAATCTCCTCTGAGATCTAGTACAAAACTTTAACTGAAAGCCTCTGTACAAATGAAAAATTAAACACTTATGACATTCAATGACACAAAATAAATATTTTTATCACAGAAATTACAGAGGGATAAAAGGGATTGGGACCAAAGCAAGTCCAAAATCTAGCAGAACAAACACTGTCTTGTACTTCCACATTCAGCATCTGAAGAAATTGTGGAATTTTTGAGCTCTAAAGAGCTTAAGTGACTCTACCCCTCTGGCAGTTTTTGTGGCTATAGATCCCATAGCTTCTCTTTCGGGCTTACTTTGGTCTTTTCTTGCAGATTTCCTCAGAAAATTCATGTTCCTGACTTCACCAAAGTTCTGAAGTCTCACTGCACCTTCGGTTTTGCACTCACAGATTCACATACTTACTTCCCAAGGGCATGCTACCTGGCCTCCCAGACCTTCTAAAATTAATGTAGAAGGCTTGATAACCCCATTGTTCTTGCATGCTGCTGCAGGTACCTAAAACCAGCATCATGTGGATAATGCAAGGTCTTCCGCCAACTGGAAGAGAAGGCAGGTTTTCTTCTCTCTTGACTTTAGGGTTTGAGTTCATGAGTCCCTGAATCCAATTCCAAGGAACATATTTTCTATGCTGACACCACTTGGGAACATGGTTCTCTGCAGATTTCTCCTCAAAGTATTCTTTCACTTTAACAGTTTTGAGCTGCAAAGGGTGGAGACTTGCTGCTTCTTGTGATGCCTTATGTTCATTTTTCTATTCTGTTCCTTCTCGAGTCCATTTATATTGATAGTTATAATGGAGATGTATTGACTTATGATTGATATATTATTTGCCTGCTGTTGTTTCCTCCCTTTTCTCCTGTGTTTAATTGTTTCCCCTATTTTGTGAGTTATTTCCATTCTCATTCATGTAGTTGTGATCATTTTGGTCCTTTTGTAGAAATATCTTTTAGTATCTATATAGGGTTGTGTTTGTCATCATGAAATTCTCTAGTTGTTCTTTGTCATGGAAGTATTTCACCTCTCCATCAGACTTGAAGTAGAGTTTTGCAGGGTACAGCAGTCTTGCCTGGAATTTGTTTCCACAGAAGACCTGAGGTACTCTGCCCCATACTCTACTTGAAATGATGGTTTTAGGAGTCAAAACTGCCATCATTCTGATGGGTGTTCCTTTAAATATTGTTGCTTTTCTCTAGTGACTTTTAGTTTTTTGTACTTGTGCTGGATTTCTGTGATCTTGCCTATTACATGTCTCATTGTGTATTTATTTAGGTTGATGTTATTTGGAATTCTATATGTTTCAGTTAACTAAATGTCATTGTTCCTCTATATTTAGGATGTTTTTCTGCTATTACTTCTGCCTGTTTTCTTTTTATATCATTTGTATTGATTCCTTCTTTCTCATTGTTGCCTATTATTCTCACATTGTTCGGTTTTGCATCATATTTCAGTTGCTGAATTTTTTCTTGCATCCTAGTTTTTTTATTGTTTCTTTTTCCATCTTAGTTGTTTTTACGAGATCTTTTCTTTCCTCTTCAATACTACGACGATGTCTTCAACATTTGAAACTCTATCTTAATTTTCATGCAGAAGGATTTGCCAGCTTATCATTGAGATTTTAATTTTAAGTATCTGTATATCTCTTTGACCCTGCTTCATGTGATCTATTTCTTTCCCATATTGTGCATTCAAGGATCCCATCATTTTTCTATTCTCTTCTAATTTTTTTATCAGTGTCTTCTGTAGAAGCTGTTATTAGTTCTTTCAATAAAGTTATGCTTTGTTCTTTTACTTCAGAGGTTATTTCTGATTTGTTTTGTTTTATATATTTCTGCACTTGTTTCTTTACTTCATATCCTCTTGTTTCAATGATTTCAGCTGTGTGATTCCCAGTTTCTTCTATGGTAGTGTCTTCTGCAATTGTTCTGGTTGTGCTTGTTGCCTGGGATTGCATTTTGGTCCTTCTCTTTGTCTTTTGTTGTACTACTGTCCTCTGAATTTTGGTGTCAATTTTTGGAGTAGTTATAATCTTTGCATCTATCAAAATTCTTCCACAAGCGAGATTATATATTTAAGGCAGCTATAGCTTTTTATTCCCAGAATCATAACTAGGAACACTAACATCAGGTGATGATATTTAGCAGTTGTCAAACTTTTGTGACTAATGTATTCATATTTTAGACAGTAAGAGCAAACATTATGTCTGTGTAGCTAAGCAGATATTAAAGTGGAATTTGCATTTATGTTAGTTCCCCAAATTCTGTCTGATCATCTCCCCTTGATGTACCTGGTGACTTATAGGCAGACTATTTCACTCAGGTTACCTTCTGCCCCCTATCTTCATCAAGAGGGAATGAGGGAAGATACTCTCATAGATCTGAATCTAGTGAAGTGTCTCAGCTTAACAGGTGCACATCTACGAAGTTTGAATTCATCCATTTGTGCCTGGCTTGGGTCTGGCTACTGTGGTCAGCTTCTTCCTTCTGAAACCCTTGGAAGTGAACCTGCTGTGTCCCTCTAGTAAGATGTTCTGACCCTGGATTAGCTGTGTTGCTCTGGCCCCTAGTCTTTCTACATGGTTTTCAGCTGCATAGTGTTACACCAGGCCTGTATGGATGGCATGGACTGGGTTTAGAGGGGTCCTGAGAGGACAGAGGAAGGTCTTACTCACGGGCCAGGCCTAGTCTTGATTTTCAGGACTCCAGCGGCTGCAGAGGAGAAGTTCTACTACAGACACAGAGACTGACCTGAGTCCGGGGGATGGGGTGTCCCGAGAGTGCAACAGAAGGTCTCACAGGTCACACCTGGACTGGCTCCTGCAACTTAAGTTGCCACTCCTTAAGAAGAGAAGCCTAATGATATTATTACCATATAACATAGGCATTTGAGCTTAACATCACTATCTGTCTCAATATCAAATACCTTAGACATAATACTGACCAGCTACTTTACATCAATTCTTGATATGCTAGACTTTAAATTCTTTTGGATTGTAAGAAAACTTAAAAAATAATAAAATAAAAATAAACAATTATACATTTTTACCCAGAAATTTAAAAATCGAATCATATACAACATTGGAGCACATCAGACCTATACCATTTTTTCTTGTCCCTTGTTTTCTTTTACTATCATTTTTAAATCAAACATTTACTTGGGAGTATAGCAATAATTGACATGGCATTAGAAGCAGTATGCATTTAGAAGACCAGAATAACAAGCATTCCAAGCATGGCCTTAGTATTACAAATTGCTATCCTCGGTGCATTTGCTTAAATTACAGGTATCGGTATCTATAGTCAATCAGGGTGAGAATTAACTGGTAGCTTAAAAAACCTGATGAAGATTCTCAGGACCATTTCTTTAAGCATCTACTGTATAAAAATGCATATTTTTCCCCTGTCATGTTTCCTAGCTTTTCTTCTTTCCTTTCCCTCTCTTCATTGTTTAATCCTTAATTTGTGCTTTCCATTTAGTTGTGTTATACCTTTCAATTTGTATTTCTTCTTTAGAGTTCTCACACTTGGGAGAATATATGATATTTACACATGTGGGTCTGGTTTATTTCACTTTTGAGCATATCTTCAATTTGCATCCACTCATATATGAAGCCATCAAGTTTATCATTTTTATATCTGAGTGATACTCTATTGTATAAAAATACCACGTCTTTTTCATCCTTTCCTGAGGGGTCAGGCATTTTACCCCCAAGATTTAGCTATCATAAATTGTGCTCCTATAAACATAGGTACACATATATGACTATAATATGACATTTTCAGTTCTTTTGGGACAATTCCCAGTAGTGGCATAGCTGGATTGAATGGGAGTTCCAGTCCTAGTTTTTTAAGGAGTCTTCACACTGCTTTCCATAATGGTTGCATCAGTCTAACTTCCAGTAGTGAAGAAGGGTTTGTTTCTCCCCATAGCCTCTCCAACATTTTTTGTTTTTTAATTTCTTTCTAATAGCCATTCTTTCTGGGATTAGATGGTATCTCAGTTGTTGTTTTTTTTTCCAGGACAGAGTGTACTGGGTTTAAAGGGTCTCACTGTGCAGATAGGACTCATAGTGATCCTCCTTTTTTACGTCCTCCTAAGTGCTGGTATTACGGGTGCATGTCACTACACCAAGTCTCAATTATGTGTCAGTGAATCCTGGGGGCAGGACCCCCCATGACAAGCACAGGGATTGAACCCTTGACTGCTACATCTGCCTAAGCAGGCGCTTTAATCTGCTGAACTATTTTGCTGGCCCTCAGTTTTGTTTTAGTTTGCATTTAATGAATACCTATTGATGGAGAGCATTTTTCATGTATTTATTAGTTATTTATTAGCTTGTAGGAGGCTGTTATAATTTTGTATTAAAAGAACTACAATTAGGAACACTAATGTGTAGTGATATTCAGCAGTTGTAAGACTTTTATTACTAATGGGTTTGTCATTTAGATCATAAGAGCTAATATTATGAATGTATATCTAAGATGATATTAAAATGGGAATTTGTACTAAAATTAGTTTCCCTATGTTGTATCTGATCACCTCCTCTTAATGAACTTGAAGTCTTCCAGGCAGCCTAGTTCATCTCAGTTACCTGTTGCTCCCTCTCTTGATCATGAAAGAAAGAAAAAGAATGCTCTCATATACATGAGTCTAGCAAAGTGTCTCAGTTTACCTTGTCCATGATCTACCAATTTCGGACTTATCCAGGTGGACATGTCTTGGGTCTGCATGCTGGGCTGAACTTCTTCCTGTTGCAGTCTATGGAAGTTAATCCAATGTGCCACTCTGGCAAGATGTTCTGCTTTTGTTTTTGATGGATGGGTCTCGAACCTAGCCTCTCTGCAGGGAGTTCTTCTGCAGGCCTGTCTAGTAAAGGAGGTTCTGGCATGCGGGTCATTTCCCCCACAACACACACATGCCAAGCCTGTGCTCTGGCTGGAAGTAAGATCCAGTGAACAGATACAGTGTGAGTTCTTAATGGAGAAAGGTCAGATAAGGTCTATGCCCTTTGGGAAGCAGAGGGTTCCCAACCCATCCCTGTACAGAGCATATCACAAGAATGTCAGCAATATTTCACAGTGGAAACCATAATTATTCAGAGAACCCCTCTTGGCCTAGGGCTGGATCTTATTCAGTCCCTCATACTGAAATATCCCTGCTATTGATGCCACTGCAGATGATCACACAGGGAAATGGACTCTTACTCTTTCTCTACCATTGATTCTTATAGCCCTCACACTATGAGAACTTCTTAATGCCTACAGTTCTCTAAATGCAGCTGATCCTATCTGTCCTATCATTTATGTTCATAAATGTGTGTTCTTAATGGAGAGAGGTCAGCTAAGCTCCAGGTCCTTTGTGAAGCTGGGCCTTCCTCACCCTGGAAATCTCTCAATCCAGCTATTCCCCTACTAGGTATTTTTCCAAAAGAATTGAAAATATCATACCATTGTGATTTATGTGTTCCCATATTTAAAACAGCCCAATGTCTCATTGCCAAATGTTGGAAATAACAAAAATGCCTACCATGGGAGGAGTGGATTAAAAAGTTGTGGCATTTTTATACAATGTAGTATTACTTAACTATAAATAAAGACAACCTAGACGCCTTCATAGGAAAGTGGATGCAAAAAAGAAAATAAAAGAAAGTGCATGCAGAGGATACACTCATAAGTGAAATTAATCACTCCCACATGTACAAATATTTTATAGTCTTTCTAGTATAACAATAATAAAGAAGAACTAAAATCTGAAAAGTATAACAGATACACTAAAGCAGAAAGAAACAGAGCTTAAGGATTAAAGAATAAAGATGATAGAAAGAAAAAATAGGAAAAAAAAGGGAAAAATATCCAAGTATATATACAGGATGGCTGAGGTGATTGTGTTACAAATTTCAAACAGGTTTTTTTGAAAATAGCAGTTCATGAGTATAGTTGTCACAATGACTAACTGTAAACTGATATCTGTGACCTAAGCAACTACAGCAAGATCAGCAATGTGTAAAACAACAACCATGCTTGGATATTTATCATCTTGTTCCTCTAAATATATATTGTCTCCAATGTCATATAAATTGTTACTATACTTTCTTTAAAATAAATTTTAATAACAGGTAAGAAAAAAAGAAAGAAAAGAGACCACGGTAAAAATTTAATTTTTCTTGAAAGTAAGGAATAGTGTTTAATCATATGTCCAATTGAACATAACTATATGAATTAATCTGAGCAACATATTTGACTACAAAAATGGGTAACACATCAATCGCTGTTGATCATCTATTTTTATTTTGAAAATCTGTAGCATACTTATTGATGCTTGTTACTTTGTTTCTGTTTTTGTTTCTGACTTTTGTTCTGCTTCTGTTTATACTAAAGTAAAAGAAAATTAAATTAAAAATGGAAAAGAAATTAATGTTTAATAGTTCACTTGAAAATGTTGAATATTTTTTGTTATATTTAGTTACTGTAAGTTGATCACTCCACAGTGCATGCATGCATGACATTATCTCTATTTTCCAATTAGTATTACAATTTTTTTTCAAATAAACATAAAATAAATGAATCTGCTCACAAAAAGAGTGAGTACTTAATGGAGAAAGGCTAGCGAAGCTCTAAGCCTTTTGAGAAACTGGGTCTTTCCCTGCATACAGCTTTACACAAGAACAGGGCAAACAATTTAAACTAGAAACTGCAGTTATTCACAGACCTCACTCTGCCTGTGGTGGAATGTGGACAGCTAAGTTCCAGGCTCTCTAGTAATCTGGGCCTTTAACAGAAAATCCCAGTACCCGGTATATCATAGAATGAGACATGTAATTTACCTGGAAGCTGTAGATATACACTGAGCATCACTCCGCTTATGATGGTGTCTTGTTCACTTTTTTGTTACATGTTATCTCTTAGGTAAATGCCACTGTTGCTGCTTGCACAGGGAAAGGGAACAATTATTCTTTCTCTCTCATTGATTCTTATGGGCATCATGTCTTAAGTACAGCTTTATGTGTTTGTATTTTAGGAAAGGGTCTACAGAGTGTTCAAGGTCTGAGTACTAGATCAGATTTATAGTGATCATCCTGTTTATTTGCTCCCAAGAGCTGAAAATACAGGTGCACATAACCATGACCAGTCTCACTTGCTGTCTCAGTGTGTCCAGACACAGGACTGGCATGGTAGGCCCAGGGATGGAACCCCTGGCCTCTCTGCCTGCTTTCAGGTGATTTAGTCCACTGAACTATTTGGCTGGCCCGTCTTAAATACATAAGGTCTATGGTTGTCAAAATACAATTGATTCTTTCTGCCCTGTGATTTGTGCTTCTAGGCGTGAGCTATTATTGAATAAAGAGCAACTAAACTCTAAGCCTTTTGGGAAGCCANGCCTTTCCGTGGATGTTCTTGGAAACATGTAGAGCATTGCATGTTAACCAGCCAAAAACTACACACTGGAAAATGCAGTTATTCACAGAGCCCCATTATGCTCGGAGTGGCATGTCATGCAACCCACTAGGAAATGTATCCTGAAATTCATGCCACTCTAGCTGCATGCACAGAAAAACTGCACAGATTCCTTCTTTCCCATTCATTCAAATAGGCACCAGGCCATGATTACATCTTAATGCCTCCAATGCTCTAAATACAGCTGATCCTTCTGCCCTATGATTTGTGTTTCTAAGGTAAGATCCAGGCTCTTTGGGAATTAGAGCATTCCAAGGCCCATTCCCATATATAGTGAAACACAGAACTCATTAAAACTTCACACTAGAAACCACAGTTATTCACAGACCTCCATTATGTCAAAATGGCATCTCATGCAGTCTCCTAGGGAAAAGCATCCTTAAAGTTCATACCCCTCCAGCTGCTTGAACAGAGAAACCGGACATGGATTCTTAATTTCCGTTCATTCCTATGGGCACCATGCCATCATTACCTCTTAATGTCTCCAGTGCTCTAAATAGAGCTAATCCTTTCTGCCATTATGATTTGTGCTTCTGAGAGTGAATTCTTAACAGCCAAAGCTCCAATACTTTGGGAAGCTGGGCCTTCTCCAGCCTGTCCCAGTATACAACATAACTCTGGACTGAGTCAAATAATATATATTAAAAACCGCATTTATTCAGACAGCCTCACACTGCCTATGGAGGCTTATAGTGCACTGTTTTGTAAAATTCCCCTATTTTGATGAGATTGTAGCTCCTTGAATAGTGAAAGTAGCCAAAAAATTTCTCTCCCATTCATTCCTAGAGCACCAGACAAACAATACACCTTAAGATCTACATTTCTCTTCCTGCATGTGATCATTTCTCCACTATAATTTGTCTTTATAAGCAGGAGTTCTTAAGTAACAAAGGCCAGCTAAGCTTTAGGCTGTATAGAAAGCCTAGCATCTCACTAGCTGACCTCACATACCGCAAAACTCAGGATATAATCCCATATTTCACATTGGAAACCACAGTTATTTAGAGAGGCTCAACTCCCTAGGTCAGCATCTTGTGTACTCTCTTATTGAGGAAATGCCCATGGTAGAAGATGTTGGATGTGCTTTCACAGGGAAAGTAGACACAATCTTCTCCTTCCTTCATTCCAATAGGTATCACACTATCAGTGCATTTTAATTTCTACAATTTTCTAAATATAGCTGTTTCTTTTGGCCCTCTGATTTGTATTTTTCAGAGTCACATCTTAATGAAGAAAAGCCAGCTAACCTCGAGGTTGTTCAGGAAGCTGGGCCTTCAACATCTTTTGCTCATATACAGCCTAATACAAGATCCAGGCTAATAATTCTCATTCAGGAAGTGAAGTTATTCAGACATTCCCACTCCCTTTTTTTTAAGAGCAAGTATCACCATTTTTATGTCACTGTAGTTGCTTCAATAGAGGAAGTTGATACTTATTCTTTCTCTGCCCCTAATTCCTATGGGCATGAGGCTGTCAACACATCTTAATATTTATAATTCTCCAAATAAGCTGATTCTTCTAGTCTACTGATTTGTATTTACAAAAGTGAGATCTTAGAGGAGGAAGGACAACTAAGTGTCAGACCCTTTGGAAATTCTGGCTTCTCAGCATGACAAAGGACCCAGGTAAACAATGCACACTGGAAACTTCAGTTATTCACAGAGCTCTATTCTCACTGTTAGGCATTTTCTTCTGTCACTTTTGTGATATTATCCCCGTGTTAGATGCCATTGTTGCTGCTTACACAGCGAAAGTGGATACTTATTTCTGCTCTTCCACTGAATTCTAGGTGCTTGATTGCGCCAGTACATCTTTATTCCTACAATTCAGTAAATGCATCTAAGTCTTTATGTCCAGTAATTTGTGTTTCTAAGACATCGTTCTTAATGAAGAAAGGCCTGCTGACCGCCAGTCCCTTTGGAAAGCAGGCCTTCCTCATCCTGTGGCTTATATACAGCATAGAACAAGGTCATGAAAGTAATTCTCATTGGAAACTGCAATCATTCAGAAACCTTCAATTTGTTGAAGTGGAGTTTTGTCCACTTCCTTATGGGCCATGTAATCAACATTGATTGCACTGTTTCTGCTTCCATAGAAAACGTGGACACATTCTTCCTCTCCCATTGATTCCTATGAGTATGAGACTGTCAGTATATCCTAATGTACACAATTCTCTAAATATAGCTGATTCTTTCTTCCCAATGATTTTGTGTTTAAAAAAGTGAGATCTTAATAGAGAAAGAATTGTTCTGTTCCATGCCTTTGGAAATCCCATTCTTTTCCAGTCTTTCCCCATCCTCATCAAGACAAAGGACCCAGGCAAATAATGTACAGTAGAATCTGTAGTTATTATCAGAGCTCCACTCTGATTAAAGCAGAATCTTCTTCACTCTCTCTTATGGTTTGTGTATAGTTGTCCCCTCAAAGCCTCATTCAGTCTCTGGGCGGCTTCTGGAGTTCATGATTGATTGTTTCGTGTGTGAATGCTACACCTGCTCTGGAGCAGGTAATTTGCATTTCGATGTAAGGAGGGAAGAGAAATTATCTGCTTGAGCTGCTGCTACTCCTCCATGTGCTCTTGCTTTTTGTCACTGCCATGAAAAGTTCCGTTCTGCTGTGTGCTGCTCTACCTTGGACCTAGCTGAATATGGACTGAAACCTCCAGTGACTGTGAGTTAAATAAACCTTTCCTTCATCTTCGGTGTTGGGTATTTTTCCCAGCAACAAGAGAAGAACAAGAATTTCGTACAAGAGAAGTGGGGTCATTGCTGTGGTCAAACCTAATCATGTGAATTAAAAGTTTTTGGGAATGGCTTATAGGAAGAAATAGGAAATGTTTGGAAAAGTTGTCTACTTGTAAAGAGCTGGAACACCTTCGACTATTCTGTAGTTGAGATTATGGTCAAAGCTCAGACCAAAAGACTGTCAGGAAGTCTGATTGTAAACACCAGGCTGGGGAGGTTTCTGCTGAGGACTGCATTGGTTGTTGGACTCCAGATGATTTGTGCTATGTTTTGGCCAAAGACTATCTGAATTTTGCTCAAGTCCAGAGACTTTGCCTGAGACTGAGTTTAAGCATGATATACTGATTAATCTTTAAAAAGATATTTCAAACAGCAAAATATTGTAGCAGTGGTGTGGATGTTGAGAGCTTTTAGCCAGATTTATGTTGAGAATGAAGGTAAAGGAGCCCAGCAGGGTGGTACAAATTGCTGTGAGTTTGCCCAGAAAGGGAGTGCCAAGAAAGCTGTGGACTGCAAATATGGAGTTGAAAGGATTTCCATTATGGAGAAGGAAAAACAGAATGGAAAGGATGGCAGAGGGCATCACAGGAGGTGGAAGGTGTCCACCCTTCGCAGGCTCAGAACCGCAATGATCAGGGACTTTTCCTGCAGGAGAATGCCACAGAGCCCCATGTCCCAGAATGTTGGCAGCGGCTACACCATTTTCCAGAATGGCGCCGAAATGTAGAATTTGTTCCTCGGAATCAGGGTCAGAGTGCTCAGCCACTCAACTCCTACAGCTAAGAGAAAGAAAAATCTAGCTATTGCTCCAGTTGACAGCAATCAACTTGACATCATTCATATGGCACAGGTTTTAGATGCATGCAGACTGCAGGAGTTTTGACGTTAAGAAGGCTTCTCCCTCAATTTCAGAAGGCCTGGAAGGCCAGGCAGTGTGCCACAAAGACGGCAGTATATGAAGCTGTGAGAGAGAAGCCTATTCAGTGGAAACCCCAGAAGTTTGGAAAAGC